>JAWPHD010018764.1:0-38491 GCA_037043455.1 Cyrtodaria siliqua
ATAGTACCGCATTCACAAAGGTATTATTTCTGGGCCAAAAAAAGTAGTCTGCACTAGTTTACATATCATTATTTAGTAACCAGTGATAATATTAGGATTAATTAATTGAAATAAGAATATTTATGCTTATAATATATAGAACGAACTATACTTGATCCATTCTACTATCTTTGCTTAATTCTAACTAAATGCATTTTCAAACTATGCTTTCCCCATTATGATATAGTTAACTGAATTACTCTTTTTTTTAGCACATGTGCATGTGGTCAATTTGACACAACCATTCTGGCCACCCACTTTGATTTAGATTATAATGTGCTGACAAATAGTCCTTAGATCTGAATTTTTTTACATCTATGAAGTTATTATTTTATGTCCAGACTTTGGTATGTATACACATGTGAACATTCAACACTGATGACATGAGTGAAACGTCATTAAGAGAAGTATAAATCAGTACTACTAATTATTATTCGCCCATTGTTTCTCGTTTAGGATCAACGCTTTCTGTATAAAAAGGGGGGACCATACGCCATGACTGGAAATTTGTGGTGAAATACACTATTGACAGGTTCAGCGTTCACCATCATATGCCTACCATCGTCTGATGGCCTATAATTGCTGAAATATGACAATTATATATGCTTCATGTTCGACCCGGGTAGAGGTGTGAATGGTAGCAAGCACTTTGCACTACCGTGCATGTACAGTCTCATAATAACCGAGACAGCATTATTTGGTGTATAATCGTGATCGGCGATTTCGAAATTTCTCTTGTCATATTCATTTAAAAGCTTAGAAATGTTTTGATATAAAAAATGTTATGCTTCTAAACTAAGTCGTATCCTTACTGATAGTAGACATAAAGGTATTTTTTGTAACATAATGTTACATTACTTCAATTAAAATAAAATATTACGTATAATGTAACTGACATAACATCATACTTACGTACCTGTTGAGACATCACATACTCTACTGCTTAATAGAACGAATACATGCCAGGTTAATTATAGTTTTACTAAAATACGAAAACAATAACATTGCTAATCTGCATGTTCAATGACGCTTTAACCTTCCCATATGATCAGATATGAGCAGGGAACTACTATTCAACAAAGTTGTTGAATAGTTTATCGGTTAAGTCATCTTACATGTGCAGTTGATTTAAGAGCTATCCGCCAACTAACTCAGGCACATTTTACATTATATTTGTTCACTGTTTCTAGACCTTACTGACGACGAAGGTACATATATAACTTAATGCATACTTTGTAGAATCCAAACTCTACAGACACGCAATAATCAGGCCAACCCCGTAACTGCGAGCGTCGAATAAGTGTTACCAACATCATAATTCATTTTACGCATATTCAATCTCGGGTAATTAAGAACCCGCGAAATAAACTTACTTTTAATCGGCACGTATACATATATATTGTACCTGAGCGCCTGGATAGGTATTTGATACATGTTTTGTAGTGTAATTTTGCCGTTATTTGTGCGGATTAGTTTCTTTAAATCATATAGGTTCTGTATAAATGATACTGTAGCCATACATACACATGATTATATTCCATAAACTGTGTTTAAACGAATGATACATGCATCACGTTATAATTTTACCAATGTATATTCCCTCTCCAGTCACGTGGATACCATGCTGAGTCTTTAACTGTGCTTCCTGGAAAATATATTCCAAAATACACGTGTTTGCTCTTAGAAAGCAGGGTCAAGTTCTTCATCAGTAAGTGACTCTAACTTAACAAGTTGTTTTCTTTTACGGGTCCTTTCAAAGGTAAAGCAGCCCTTGTTTTGAAACAAGATCGAATAGCGCTCATAGATGTTGTGTAATCCTGTTGATGTTTACTAGCATTCGCTACACTGAGACAGTCTTCAGGAATCCAGTGCTGTCATAGGCTGTCCATCCTTTTCTAATATAAGACTAAAATCCCGAACAAGCTAAAACGAACGTTGGAAAGTGGGATGTTGATATCTTGCCAGCAATTTGTGATACGAAGCTTTTGACAGTTAAGGAAAATACTATTAGCTCATATCAGTAACTGTTTCTAGTTTTTTTAATATAAATATGTAATTTGGACAATTAAAACAGTAAGCATATTAGGAGTAGTACTTAGCCTAATTGCAAAAAACAACCTAAAATGTTATGCATCGAACAGCACAGTACAGCATTCTCAGAACGCAACGTCAAGCACGAGGAAAGTGGTCCTACAGTAAACACATCAGTCAAGCACGAGGAAAGTGGTCCCTACAGTAACCACAAGCAGTCAAGCACGAGGAAAGTGGTTCTACAGTAACCATATCAGTAAAGCACGAGGAAAGTGGTCCTATAGTAACCACAGCAGTCAAGCACGAGGAAAGTGGTCCTATAGTTACCACATCAGTCAAGCACGAGGAAAGTGGTCCTACAGTAAACACATCATCAGAGCACGAGGAAAGTGGTCCTCAGTAACACAGCAGTCAAGCACGAGGAAAGTGGTCCTACAGTAACCACAGCAGTTAAGCACGAGGAAAGTGGTCCTACAGTACAACCACAGCAGTCAAGCACGAGGATAGTGGTCCTATAGTAACCAAAGCAGTCAATCACGAGGAAAGTGTCCTACAGTAACCACATCAGTCAACGCACGAGGAAAGTGGTCCTACAGTAACCACATCAGTCAAGCACGAGGGAAAGTGGTCCTACAGTAACACATCAGTCAAGCACGAGGAAAGTGGTCCTACAGTAACCACATCAGTCAAGCACGAGGAAAGTGGTCCTACAGTAACCACAGCAATCAAGCACGAGGAAAGTGGTCCAATAGTAACCACATCAGTCAAGCACGAGGAAAGTGATCCTACAGTAACCACATCAGTGAATGTAACCTATAAAACACAAATCCCACAGCGCAGTATTACCGATAATACTCATCTGAAGTAACTGTGTCTTTCAGGATTAACGTAAACGCTATTATAAAATCATCGATCTCACCTGTCCTTGTACAATTCAGGGTGGCTATTTGACTGCGAACATGGCTAGCAAAAGCCGCGATTTCAGGTTTCAGTTTTTATAATGTTTTGTTAACATACCTATACTAATCAAGATCTTTCCTCCGCCTTCTAATTAGAAAAATGATGATTTCTAATGTTTCTGTGATTATGCCAGTTAAACTTGGCAAGCATACCGAAACTATCAGGTCGCATCAATTTGGAAGGTTTGATAGGGGTAATCTCAAAAACGTGCAAAACAATAAATTTGCATTAAGCGGTGGAGAAAAGAACCTCTTAGTATGTGTGCTTTAACTAATCCAAAGCCGTTCAATATTTACGAAGACATGAAGAAGCTACGTGAATCATGGGCTTTAACCTTTTTAAGATGTGTACGCGATCAAAAAGGTCACGTGTTAAAGCCACACTAAGACAAGCTGGTAAACTTGACATGGGTCACACCAAACAGTGCGCTGCAAGATAATTTGGTAGTGTTTGATAGGTTTATTTCGGAGAGAATACATACGCTTAAACTACCATTTCTGAGAAAAAGGTTACTGTAATCTGGATAGTGCCTCTTCATTAAACACACTAAATATGTTGTACACAAATGTACTACAAAGCAGCATGGCTAACGTCAGCATGCTGTTGTCATGATTATCAGCGTCGACCTTATAAACGTCACCGATTCCCTCCGTGTCAAGCAACATGAGTACACAGTCACGCTTCACTGGATGTTGTCGGCACCAAACCCCATATTCCCTTTGTCTTTGATTCGATAGTGGAACCCAGTGGAAATCCTGTCTCAGTATAAACTACTAATAATTAATTTCAGAGCAGTATAACAGTGTAGTACTAAGGCATGCACAAACTATTTAAAGAAACGTTGATGAAAATAAATATACATTACTTATAGACAATACGTTTAATAGGTAGGCATATTCGCTACCACTGGTTTCATATAACTTTAAAAGTATATATAAATTCGAACAGGAAATGTAGCATTCGAGGACCACACGAATATTACAAGGATAATTAAAAGCAAGAAACGTGACGTCTCACAGTGTTGACAATATGGCTACCGCCTTGAGACAACAACAAATAATGTGTGTTTAACCCAGGTACAAGGGTGCACCAAATCTCACTGTTACCCTATTGTCATCTCAATCAAACGATACAGTGTGAATAAAAATCCCAACCTGGATATATCCTCAAACAAAATATACAGTATAAAGCGGCAATACAAGTATACCGGAAAGATGATAATGTATACATTTATATGAAATAAAAGGCCAGAACAACAAGAGAATAAACCATACAGGCACGACGGGATAAATTTGTAGACAAATATCAAACGTTACCGTCGTTACAAGATTTAGGTAGACATCATCTTAGGGAAATATATATATATGTGATTTTTTGGAAATGGTGATGTTATTAATTAATATATTGATGTGAAATTAAATAAAACAAACATTCTGATATTAATAAAATATATGTAATATTTCTTTCCTGAGAGACCGCTTATATTAAGATCCGGTAAATATATTTTATATATATGCATATTTATTTCAACTATAGAAAATGCTTGAAATGTAATTTAAAAGTTGTTCCCTTGTGTAAACAAGTCTGACAGTTACAGTAACATATAGATAGTTGCGGATTATTTATGACTATTCCGTCATACTCTATAAAAACAAATCCTGGATCTTTAATAGTGTCAATGCCAAAACAATGTCAAAAAACATTCGTAACGGAGTGGTTATTTTACTATTAGAAGAATCAAGCTAGTTGCGCTGTAATCATAAGAAGCAGTACTGATATTTATGTAATCATACAAGCAGTATTTTAATTTATGTAATCATACGAGCAATACTTTTATTTATTTACTCATACACATAGTACTGTTATCTAAGTAATTATACAAGCAGTACTGTTATTTATGTAATCACACAGGCATACTGTTATTTATGTAATCATACAAGCAGTACTGTTATTTATGTAATCATACAAGCATACCTTGATTTATGTAATCATACAATCAGTACTGTTATTTATGTAATCATACAATCGGTACTGTTATCTATGTAATCATACAAATAGTACTGTTATCTAAGTAATTATACAAGCAGTACTGTAATTTATGTAATCATATAAGCATACTGTTATTTATGTAATCATACCATCAGTACTGTTATTTATGTAATCATACAATCATTTCTGTTATCTATGTAATAATACAAATAGTACCGTTATTTATGTAATCACACAAATAGTACTGTTATCTCTGTACTCATACAACTAGTACTGTTATCTAAGTAATCATACAAATAGTATTGTTATCTATGTAATCATATAAGCAGTACTGTTATCTATGTAATCATACAAGCAGTACTGTTATCTATGTAATCATACAAGCAGTACTGTTATCTATGTCATCATACAAGCAGTACTGTTATCTATTTAATCATACAAGCAGTACTGTTATCTATGTAATCATACAAATAGTACTGTTATCTATGTAATAATACAAGCAATACTGTTATCTATGTAATCATACAAGCAGTACTGTTATCTATGTAATCATACAAGCAGTACTGTTATCTATGTCATCATACAAGCAGTACTGTTATCTATTTAATCATACAAGCATAACTGTTATCTATGTAATCATACAAGCAGTACTGTTATCTGTGTAATCATACAAATAGTACTGTTATCTATGTAATCATACAAATAGTACTGTTATCTATGTAATCATACAAATAGTACTGTTATCTATGTAATCATATAAATAGTATTATTATACCTCACGTTTACACTCCTGTATAAATTGCCCAGACCTTTAGCGTGAATGAATTGTTACTGTTCACCAGTAAACAATGTTTACTGTTACACGATTGTGACGTCACGGGAAATATAAAAATAGGTTTTGGGTTTTTCCAGTAACGACACAAATCAGTGGACGCTTATTAAAACTTGTATAAAAATATAAATCAAAAAAAAAATTATTGAGATTTTACCCCCTCGTATATTTAAATTGTAATCAAAACCTTTGTTCGGTATAATAAAATAAATATTGTCAACCTTCGGAAAAATTATGTCAACCTCGCCTTCGCCTCGGTTGACATTATTTTCCTCAGGTTGACAATATTCACTGTCACCCTCACTGGGATGCAACATTTATATACTGTTATCTATGTAATCATACAAGCAGTACTGTTATCTATGTAATCATACAAATAGGACTGTTATCTGTGTAATCATACAAATAGTACTGTTATCTATGTGAAAAAGAAACGCGACACGGGAATTTCCGCTATATATTGTTTGTACAACATGCTGCTGTGAATAGAATGGTACCGGGCTACGTGTAAGATCTTTCCTTTCGGAAAAAAGACTAAAACAACACGTATCAAAGAAATTAGTATTCCTGCAAAGTTTCATTATTGACATAGTACGCGTTTGGCGTAATCATGTGAGCAAACTTAGGATGTAAACTTTTTCAAACTCTTTACGTTAAATACAGTACTAATTTTTTCTCAAAATTTCAAAGAGGAACTTTAACATTTATGAATTTCTTGTTACATCACAGTTGTGTCCTTTCACTAATAACCCTTGCTTGACAAGCAAAAATAACGGGTAGTTCTATCTCTGAATGATGCCGAGTCAACGAGGGATTCTTTTCGGGGATCAAATGTTATAGGGATTATAATCCAAAGACCTACACACCAAGCTCTAAATAATGTGTGTACTGAACTAAATAGATTGCATTTACGAACTGAATGATGAAAAATAAGTTCAAAATTATTTTTCAGAGATTTGCTGAAACACGATCAGTAAAAGATTTAAAACATGCTTCTATTCGCGCCATTCAAATAAATATATATGTCCTTGATAATTATTTATCCACTGGATATGCAAATACAATAAGAATATGTGTATAACGAAATATAATTCCTAAGTTGTAAGCAAGGATATTTCACCACATCAATAGAGGGTTTAAATGCTACAGAATGAATTATGAATTGCATCACAATTGTCTTGTTTTATTTAGTGTAGTTAACATATAGTCATTTTGCTTCTAATCGTTGTCAAAATTAGCAACTCTTCATTAATTTATTTTAACCTTTGATAGGGGTCAAACTGTAACTTTCTTTGTCAACGAATTTAAATGGAATTTAGTTTTTTTCAATTATTCATTTTCTGCTTGGTGTTTTTGATATGATATATACACTGTTCACAGCTTGAAGAATTGCAGATTTCTTATGTTTGTTTAAAACTTCTAGTGTAATACTCGTATGACCTAATATCATTTTCAAGACAAACTGCACCATCGGATTTCAATAATTTTAGAAAAAGAATAATATGCATAACTTCAAGCTTAAAAACGATATTTCTTAATATAGATAATGTACACAAACAACACGTATGGCAAAACTATATCGAAACGTTATATATATATATATATATATATGGCTCTTTCAGTTGAAAAATCATGGCGAGAACTACCTTTTGTATTTTGTTTTTGAAAACTCACATTCGATCAATAAAACACTTAATTTAAATACTCAAACGTAACATTTAGTGACAATCAAAAAATAATTTAAAGCTTTCAGCCTTCAGTCTTCAAACGTAAAGGAACTAATCAAAATAGCCAACAATAATAGTAATCCTATAAGTAAACATCAAGAACACGTTACAAACACGATTACGAAACAGTTATATGAATTAATACAAAAGTCCCAATAGCTCATTTTGACGCTCTACTTGCTAAATTGGCTTTTTATAACAGGTAAGTGTGGCGGGGCTGGGGGTGGGGCTCTACTGGTTAAATTGACGTTTATAACAGGTAAGTGTGGCGGGCGGAGCGGGGCTCTTCTGGCTAAATTGGCTTTTATAACAGGTACGTTTGGCGGTGGCGGGGGTTCTGCTCAAATTATAAACTTTTCATTGATATACATACTCTGATCAAGTTTGATAAAGATCCATGGCATTTTTAAATATATCAAGTGCCATTACTCTTGTATTACTAATTCGACAGTGCTGATTTACAAACTTGTTCCAAGTTTTATTGATATCAACAAACTGTCTGAGTTGGTAAAGATCAAATACAAAATGAATTTGCTAGAGTGTTCATAAAGACGAATATGGAATTTTTCAATAAATCAAGTACCATAACTCAGTAAAACAAATGTCACTCTAGCGTTTCTTATTCCAAGCTTTCATTAATATATACAATCTGGCTAAGTTCGAAAAATATATCATACAAACTGATAGTGCTAGAGTGTTAACAGACATAATATGGAATTTTCTCATCAAAACAAGGGCTACAACTCTGTTGTTTCTAATCCGATCTGGCTAGTTTTTAAACATTTCGAGCTTTTATTGATATAATGGCCCTGGACTAGTTTGTTAAAGATCCGAATAATAATGAAGTCTCTATCCTGTTCACAAGGGCAAAGGTTAACGACAGATTGACGCACAACAGGCGACTCGATTAACTAGTAAAACTGAATTTACTACAGATTGTATGTCTGCATTTTCCGTAAAACAAACAAAACAGTTCCACTCACATTCTTTCTTATACGAAAATAAATTGGAACATTTAATCAAAAGGTGAATCTGCAGGATCTGACTTCTATGGTGATGTGATTTATAAAAGAGTTAATTATATATCACAGCATAAATGTTGTGTACTGATAACACATCTGCTTAACATTGATTTACTTCAACCTATACCTCTGTCGTCTAAAAACGTACTGTATTTTATATATGTATTGATAATAGTTCCTAAAGACGTTTAATCGCTGTCAAAAAGAACAACGTTTCGCTTCATGAATGTTTATCAGTCATATAGTTTTCGACCTCCATAGAGTGAAATTAATTTTGTCAGAAACCTCTGGTCAATATCAGCTTTTGTTACACCTTTAGCCGCGAGTTCATCTGTGACTCTTGCCAAATATGTAGAATCTGGATAGCCGTACCTGCATAAAAGTATAAAAATGTATTTTGTTGTTTTTAGATTTACTAAATACAGGATATCTGAATACGTGATAAACGAATGTAATGAATGGCCATATGACGCCTATTCAGTATCACTCCTTTGCTAAATATTATAGTATAGACTGAAACGCTGGTCCCTTGTTAGCAACACAAACAAGCAAGAAAAGTAGCACATTTGAAGGTAATATAAAGTTCCAACACCTCTGACGCTTTCTAGCACCAGCTTATGCTGTATTTTAATTTAAAGCCACACCGACGGGACTTGATTTGTAGTCGGGGCAACATTTTACAGCCACCACGCAGCAATAAACGAAAGCTATATTGAATTTAAGTATTACAAATATCCATTGGAAGCACTGAAGAGAAACATGATAGAAAGCATATAAAAATAACGACAGCATAAAATATCTCATTATTTTAGCCACGGGTAGGATAATAGAATCAGAAAAAATCAATAATATTAAACGAATTCGATAAAACTTAAAGTGGTATCCCGCCAACAACAGCCACATTTTACAACATAGGTTCACCGTTCCTAAACCTACCAACGACAATGTATATATGTATATATACTGATATATTTTGAGAATCCAAACGCTATAGACACAATATAAACAGCGTTAACCATCCAGGGCAAACCCCAAAACTGGAGAATTGAATTAAGACTTCGTAGGTGTCGTTTTCGGCCGTTTCCAAAGATCCATTATTATACTCTTTTTTTACCAGTTCATAATTCATTTTACGGATATTGAATCACAGAGACCGTGAAAAAAACCTATACATTCAGTCGGCACATATACATTATTATATGACCTGAACACCTTGACCGATTTTAGATTTTGTAGTGTAACTGTGTCGTTATTAGACGGGTTAGTTTCTTTAATACAAATATAGGATTCTACAGGATATAAGGAAGTAAGAACGCTCCAAGTACAAATGAAAATATCGATCATCTGATAAACTGTGTTCGTACTGCGTATTGGGCTTCAGGTCGGTCTTGTGGTGAATATCATTCTAAGTTAAGACACCTTCTTGTCCAGTTGTCCGAGAAGAGCCGATTGTAAACACGAGTTTTCGATTAAATGCAGCTCTTAACATTGAGCATATTTTTCTTTCCTTTTTGTTGTCGGGTAAATACGCAAATATGTGATATTCTCATATATGATGAAGTTTTGGGTGATTAGTCTGAAATATATTCGTTTAAGAATAGTACCCAAATTAAGACCAATAAAAGTTAAATAGGTATAAAATAAATGAAAAGTTTCCCTCAGTATGCAACTACCGTTTATAGACATATTGTTGGCATCCCCAAGGGCTACTAAACTTTTCGGTACCAACTCAGCTGGCAAATGTTAAATGCTACCACCTTTTAGATATATCTTGGTAAAAAATAAATAGACATGATAGTTTTTCTGAAACGGAAGCTTAACACATTGTTTTTGGGATAAAATCATGCAAATTCGAACAAAAATCGCTATTGGAATATTGATTGCAACAGTAGGCAGCTGAAGCTTCTGAAAGCCGCCTGTTGAATTCATGTAGATAACATATTATTTGGAATGAACAAAAGATGTAAAGCTTGACATGCTTTTTCGGAAAATCTGCAAAAACAACACCAGAAATCGCTGATTTTTGGAATAATTATAAAAAAAAATATTAACACTTCCAAATAAACAAAACAGAAGTTGTTAAAGTGTTTTTGTACATCTAAAGATGTCCTGAGATATACAAAAAAAGTTCTAAGGGATCAGAGATTTGAAACAGCCCGTTTTTTGGGCCAAAATTTGCACATTTAAACCAAATTCGCTAAAAATGGGATTATTTTTAAAAATATAGTTCTCACCACAATATATAAGATTCAAAGCAAGCTCCGAAAAGTTATCTTTTATATTCATGTTCTTGAAAACATATATTTGGAATGAACAAAATATGTAAATCTTGAAAATGGAGGGAGTGTGGGAAATAGTTATTTAAAATTTAAGTTATAATTAAAACATAGCAAAACAGAAGATAATTAAAACATAGCAAAACAGAAGTCTTCAAGGACTATCACAACCTGACTTATATGGTGATGTGATTAATAAACTTCGTAATATTGTTGGTCATGATCACTTTCATACTATCTTTGTTAAACTTGTTAAAAAGTTTATCAAAAGAGGTTATGACCCTATCATTTTGCAACGTACTGCATGCTTGGTGGTGGACCCTTTTACAGTTCGCCACTATGCTTTCCTCTTTAATTGTACGATGACCGGACAGGCTGTGAACCCTATGATGACGCCTACCTAAAGCCCATTGGGACGTTGGCGTTTGATATTTGTCTGTGATCTTTCCTGTTGTGCCCTTAATAGTTTATTCTCCTGTTGCTCTGGCTTCTGCCAAGTCATTGAGTACCTTCATAGGCTATTCTTTTTGTTGTATTATATTTACACGAGTATATTTGTGTTTTACTTATATTGCCTATTGATGCTGCCTTGTTGGTTAGAGATTAGATCATTTTAAAGCGATGACAGTAGGATAGGTGTGAGGTTTGGTGCACCCTAAAACCTGTTTCAACCCCCAGTGGCCTTTGTTGCCATTGACCCTATTGTCAAACCTTTTGTGTTTGTGATGTCGTTTGCATTTTTTATTACTTTTGCCTTCTCGTTTGTCTGTTTGCGTGTACAGGAGCTTTGTTGAACAAAACAACATATTCTAAATTAGACGCTATTGCTTTAAAACAAAACTTATTAATGAAAATATAGTGATATAGATTTGTCTATGTTCCTGGCAATGACTACAGAGCGTGCGTACTTCTCAAAGGTATACATAAATATGTTTTATTACAATCTCCAGAAAGGAACTCCAATACTACGGCATTTCATACTAGTTTGCCAGCACCAGCACAGGCATCTACTGCAATGACAAAAAATGTTACGGGACTGAGAAAAGTCCAAACTACAGGACGAAATCAGATATGAAAGTTCAAAGGTATTTATTATACTCATGGACCGAATGGTCTACTGCACTATTGAATGAAACATAACACATGATGTTTGTTTTAGACTTCAATGATTTATTTATAACGAGTGACCTAAGAAGCATTGCTAATCTACCGTGACTCATAACACATAAAAAAACGTGGTACGGGTAGAATGTAACACGAAAGGAAGCAGAACCAGCGACAACTATTTTGAAAATATAATCAAGATAGATACCAATATCGGACAGGGAAAGCAGCATTCAAGAACGACAGTCAACCACAAAACATAAAAACAAACATGCATCAAATATGTCACAAAAGAAAATGGCTATACCTGTCTTTGAAAATACACTGTAGATAGTTGTCTTTCGTGCTGTTCTTGTCTCATTTTCTCCCGAGGCATGTTAAGGTTGATATTATAGCAAAGGGAAATAACGTAAATGTAAGAATTAACTCACATTGTTCGGCTTTGATGCGATTTTAAACTCCAATAGTCAATAGCAATTTCCACGAAGTTCTATGTGCTGGTAAACGCCCGTAGTGAATGGCAAATATACCATAAACCACGTTAGAAAACGTTAACATGCTTCATAAAATGTTTAGGACCGGCGTTTAACACGGCATAAACGCCAAAACATTGCGATTACAGTCTTAAATACTAGGATTTTTATTTTCTACATCATGGAATGTCACGTGTAAACGACGTAGACATTTTTAAGCATGTCTGAATCACTATAGTTGCCTTATGGTATTATACAGTTATAATCGCGTATTTAAAATTGTTTTGTTTATTTGACACATACTATTTTTGATGGGCTATTATAATAGGACAATTATTAGAGTAAATTATCATTTGATAGAAATAAGTATAAAAGTCGAAAAGGAAATGCAGCTTTCACAGAACGCAGTAAAACGTATGAAATGAGAATTCTGGAAATCGTCGAACACGACAAATAGAAAAAATATTGCCGTCTCGGTTTGATTGAGATTGTTCATGAACGGTAGTGAAAAGTGCGTGCTACCGTTCACTCCCTCAAGCCCCGGATTGAGCCAATAGTACAGGACTTTGAGCCATCCCGAAGTTGTTAAACCCAAAAACACGCAAAACGACAAACAGGAAATAAGGAATAAGGGCATATGACGTCACAAACATAAAAAATGTTGACACTAGGGCTGCCGCCTTGGAACGGTCAGTGGCAAAAAAGGCCGCTTGGGGTTTAAATCAGGTTCTATGGTGCACCAAACATCACACTTACCCTGGAGTCATCCCAATAAAACAGTGTAAATAAAGAAAACCCCGCCATGAACTATTGCCTAAATAACAAGACAGCATTAATAGGCAATACAAGTAAAACACAAAGATCAAAGCATATTTATTTATACATATATTACGAATATTAAAGTCCTCAACTCGAGTACAAGCTCTAGAAAAACGAATAAGTTGAAACACATAGAGCCCATAATAAGTTGCTCGGGGAACATCCCCCACCTAAATGGGGATAATTAACAATATCAAAATTAAAATCATCTCTCTTGTCATATCTTTTGTTAATTATTTCACCATTTTCAATAGAGTGATGTAAATCGAGAAAAGAAGCGAAAGTATCAGAAATATTAGCTTTGTTAAGTTGAAGTTATTTAGTATATATATTATTAACAATAGTAAAAAAAAGGGTTGTCAATGTTCAATATGTCATCCAGATACCAAGAAGTGTCATTAAAGGCTTCAATAACATCTGCCTGGGTATCATGGTGTAAGACTCAACATGAACTTTCTTTCATAGATATAAAAACACAAATCTGCGACAAGGGGTGCACAGTTCGTACCCATAGGGATACCAACAATTTGTCTATAAACGGTAGTTCAATATCTGACAAAAATATTATCTAATAGAAAAATAAGTGATTCACAAACTTCATGGAAAGTCTAAGTGTAATTGTCCAAAATGCTGTTAGTAAAAACACGCTTTAATATTGTTACAGGCCAAAAACGTAGTAAATTTCCAAGCAAATGTTTTTTTGAATGAGAGCAATAAGCTTTTCTTTGAAAAAGTTGTGTGGTAAAGTTGTATATGATGTAGAACTATCACAAGTACTTATAGATAGAAGTTTGACGTTTATTACAAATTTTATCAAGAACGTCGTCTGAATTTTTAATAGACAAAACTAAATTAATCCCAGAGTTTTCATAAGCTTTAGCACAATATAGTTTAACGTGATCTTTAACGGCAGTAAGACAAAATGTTAAAAGTTTGGAGATATTTGTAGTGGTGCAAGAACTAGAATTGGAAATAAAACGGGCTTTATGTGGTTGTTTGCGTAATTTTGGAATCCAGCGTTGAAAGTCTGTTTTTCTTTTCGTCTATTATAGCCTTGAAAATCTTGCACTGAGTGATATACGTCGAAACAACATTATCTTCTGTAGATTACACTGGAGTATACGAATGATTACTACCGTTGTTCAGAGATAAAACATCGACGTAATAGCCCCGTCAAACAATAATTATATTATTAGCTGCTTTATCATCAGAATATAAAAAAAGTTATTATAAAATTCCTGGATTCCCGATTTTTGAAAAAACGAAATAAAAACCTAGGTCTTAGGGTAATTAGGGAGGGGTTAGCCTTATAGAAGTTAATACGGGTATCCATGAAGCTCGCTTCACCTTCTTTCTGCAGCATCATACTCGTGTTTAAAGCATGTCATAAGATATTGCAGATAAGTAGGTCCATTCGAAGTGATTCAGTCTTGCAGAACATGTTACTGTAATATTGTTCCTATGTTTTGAATATAATGGAATATGTCAAATGCCTTGCCTTTTTTTTTACACGGCTATATTTAGGGAAAAATCATTCCTATAAACTACATATATCTACTCACCATATGCTTCTCGTTTCTTAAATTCCTGAAAGAAATAATAATGATTTTTATTTTTGTTTTACTTAGAACATCGCATAAAATCGATAACAGTAAAACAATAAAATCAATAGTTATGCCTATTTACATTGAATAAATCCAACGGTTAAGGTAAGCTGTAAGCATTTAACGAAATAGTTAATTACGTCGAGGGTTCTGACATCTCCATAATACACTACAACTCGGACTGTGTCGTTTTCGGCCGTTTCCAAAGGTCCATCATCATACTCTTCTTTCAGAGACGTCGGCCATCTTTTTTGTTCAAATATTTTTACACAGTTGAACATTTTTTCACCTACGAGTTTACTAGGGTAACGTAGATTGCCTGTTTCACTGTTCCAATTGCAGAAAATGCTATAGTCGTTGCTTTGAGTTATGTCGCCTTCTCCAGGCAATTGCTTACAAAGTTTCTTAAATTCTGATATGTTCAAAACAGATGTATAAGGTTAAATGTCTGTCATTACCATTGATAACTAGGAAGGTTACTGAGGGTTTTATGATATATATTTTTTGTGTGAAAGTTAATACATTAACTCGAAACATAAAGCGATTCTATATTACAAAAGTTTCTTTTCTACATTACTCTACTTCGCACTGCGAGAAAACCTACGGATAATACATTATTATTCAACAAGAATGATACCATCCTTTGAGCTATCTTAGCACATATCGGAGGGATAGTGGCTATTACTTTCGTTTGAGGAGAATAGTGTTATTAGTTTGAATCCCAATTATAATACTTTCATAAAACAAAATAGAAGCAGTTAACATTACAAAGGTTAGATACATGTGATAGGTTGTACAGTTTGTTGATGGCTTATATATCGACTAAACAAAGTTTTGTCAGTAAATTATTCACATTTATGAGTCAAAAAAGTATGAAAGGAGATATTTGGAAATCGTCGAACACGATAAATACAAAAAAGATATCTTTAACGACATCGCATTGCTTGGGTAGCTTTAAGAATAAAGTGGATGAGCCAAGTTTTTTCTCCATTTTAGTATATATTTATGGCGTTTACCCTCGCTTTTAATAATATTTCATTCATACTGCAACCTTGTCAACGTGAAGCAATGAGCTTAATACGCCAATATATAGTGCTTCCACACTGACATCTAAAGCCGTGGACACCAACCGTTCACATTATACTGGCACCGGGCAGTCTTAGAGCAAAGTTCCTTTTATAGGAAGTATTGGAAGTGCTTGACCGGAGCCAGAATTTTGTTCGCAACATATTTTTATCATAATGTAAAACTGACTACTTTTAAAATTGTCGTAAACGTTGACTCGTAAGTGACCGTCTACAAAACAGTATGGATATGGCGTTGTGAATGAAACATCATCATGAGCTCCTTTATGTTTATTATCAAATACGAGAGTTTTGATCTGACCAACACCAATATCAGTCCCAAGACATATACGTTCCTTACATACTTATTATGTAATCGAATTAATGTCATTAACAATGGGGGATGCATGTTGGAGCGTACGTTTCGTCGAAAGTAGTTCGCAACGACTGGAGATGGTGTACGTAGTGTTGGATACATGTAAGGAACACTCTGGTGGAGTTTTTAAAAATCCTACGAGTAACAAGGAAAATATTAATAAATGAAAATCGAACTCACGGACTAACAGACGAACACACGAAGGAACACACATACTCCCAGACGAACTTGACAAAATCCTCCAAGACTCAAACGGACGGGCATAATCTTGGTAGTAGTTTAATGGTAGTTATTTTTTTAAAATCGGACACAATGAGAGTCACTTTAGACTTTCGATACCCCGTGTTACCCTGACCTTGGTAATACGATTCAGGTATTTTATTAACACACTTTCGTAATACTTAACTTTCTGTAATGTATCATGACAATCCCTCAAATAACTCAAACGTTAAAGATTGGACACCTATATACACAATGTGGGCATTTGAACATTCAGTATGGCATGCCTTTAATGATAGAGTCATATTATCCAGTACGTGCCTTTTTTGACTACTGCTAGCTTGCGGTAATATTATAATAAATCGACAGGAGGAAATGTACACTTTAAATAAGATAAATTACCTCTAAACTGGAGGCGGTGTCCATTCCAGAAGCATAGTTTGGTATGGAACCATGGAATACGTATCTACATTGCAGATTGTATCCTCCGGTTACTGCTATTTCGCCGATGTTAACTCCATTGCGGTATTTAGATCTGCACTCGTTTTGAATCTGAGACCCAGCAGTTTTAAGAATTGCAGCCGACACTGCTCCAGCTTTGAGGTCCAAATTTTTAGAAGTTGTGTTCACCAGAACGTCTGCCTGTAGGAAGTAACAGGTGATCATCCTACTGAATTCTCTCTAGTACATACATGTTTAGGGTGGTTCACATGATTTAGTTTTGACTGACAACAGTTACATTATTTGCACAAAATACGGCGAATGTTGATCTTTGTCATTATTTTGCTATTTTATGTCGACCTTACCGTCGTGATTTTAGTATAATAAATGCAGTTCAAAATGTACGGAACAAACATTCTCAAAATCAGTTCTAAAATGTAATTAAGAATACGTCTCAAAGATTTGTTGAACACATTCACTAAGACTATTGATTGGCATACATACAGATACACTACGTCACGGGCTTTCTAGGCTATTGTTGTTTGTATTGATAAATACATGAGCATCTTTGTGTTTTACTTACATTGCCGTTTAATTGGGATGACAGTAGTGTATGTGTGAGGTTTGGTGCACCCTAAACCCTGGTTTAAACCCACTGCGGTCTGTTTTGCCCCAAGGCGGTAGTCCTATGTTCAACCCTTTTGTGTTTGTGATGTCTTATTTTAATCATCTTTAAAGTTGTTCCTTGTTTCTCCGTGTGTTTGTTGTTGACTGTCGTCCTTGAATGCTACTTTTCCTGTTAACCTTTTTGTTTAAGCGTATCATTTCTCAGCATTGTCATGTCCAATTATTACAAACTTTGGACAGTATCCTCACATATACCGAACATTACACCTGAAAACCCGACTATAAGGCCCCGCCAGCCGTTACCTCTTGTTCTGAGTCGCTTGGGCAGTTTGCAGGGATTTGTGAGTCTGATGACACCTCTGTGAAACTGTCTGTAGGTACAGTTTATAAGTTCACATATAAATAATTCAGCTCAATTTCTGAATCTTCATCTATTTCCAGTTATCTTTCTTGGTCAAATGTCTGTATGCTTATTTATCTGAGTCGTTTGGGCTGTTTGCAGGGATTTGTGAGTCTGATGACACCTCTGTAAAACTGTCTGTTTGAACAGTTTATAAAAGAGTATAATAGTGGACCTTTGGTTTAAATATAAATAATTCAGCTCAATGTCTGAATCTTGATCTATTTCCAATTATATTTCTTGGTCAAATGTCAGTATGCTTATTTTTCTGAGTCGTTTGGACTGTTTGCAGGGATTTGTGAGTCCGATGACACCTCCGTGAAACTGTCTGTATTAACTGTTTATAAGTGTACATATAAATAATTCAGCTCGATTTCTAGTTTTCCGAGTCATGATAATTATATATCAAGTCATTCTTTTAATTGTTGAAGTTGTGACATCCTAAAGGGACACACAACACTCTTGTTTGTATCGCGCATTAAAATTAGCATATATATATCAGTGTATATGTCCAGTATTAAATTTCAGTATCATTTTGAGCCCAAAAGGACGGTGACGTTAGATGTTTGTCTGCAGTCTTATCTTGTCGTGCCCTCAATGGTTTATTTTCTTGTTGCTCTGGCTTCTGCCAAGTCATGGAGTACCTTCTTTGTGGATTTCTAGGCTATTTTATTTTTGTATTTATATATATACGAGCATCTTTGTGTTTTACTTATATAGCCTAATAATGCTGCCTTGTTGTTTAGAGAATAGTTCATTACGTAGAATTCTTTACTTAAACTGTCCCGTTTTATTGGGTTGACAATACGGTAAGTGTGAGGTTTGGTGCACCCTAGAACTTGGTTTAAACCCCCAGCGGCCTTTTTGCCACTAACGGTTCCAAGGCGGTAGCCATTTTTGTGTTTGTGACGTCATATGCCTTTATTATTACTATTGCCATTTTTGTTTGTCTTTTTGCGTGTTTTGGGGTTTACTGTGAAAGCTGCCTCTGTTCGATTTGTATACTTACTTTTAATATTCGAATACGCGAATATCGGATACCGTGTGTACGTATGGACGGACGGACAGGCAGACATATGTGTGTTTGTGTTAATTACTCTCTGGCCATCCTTACTTCTGATGTATGATCCTATATTGATCCTATATTGGTGTCATTATACTCAGTGTTCGCAGCACTGAGGAAACTAGCAATAGGGACAAAAGTCGGTGAGATAAGACTGTAAATGTTTGTCACAGGGCTAGAAAAATGTGCAGCCAGACCGGGGCTCGAACCCGGGACCTTCGGACTACCGTTCCGATGCTCTACCGACTGAGCTAACCGGCCAGACAATGCAACATCAATCTACCTGTTAGATATCCATAAACCGTGACACACTCCCCCTACAGACTGAAATTCGTCCGCGAATTTCCATGGGTACAGAGAATCATTTGCATGTTTCTCGAAGTTTACTCAGTCACGGCCCCACGTTGGGCGCCAAATGTCACAGGACTAGAAAAATGTGCAGCCAGACCGGGGCTCGAACCCGGGACCTTCGGACTACCGTTCCGATGCTCTACCGACTGAGCTAACCGGCCAGACAATGCAACATCAATCTACCTGTTAGATATCCATAACCCGTGACACACTCCCCCTACAGACTGAAATTCGACCTCGAATTTCCATGGGTACAGAGAATCATTTCTAATGTTTCTCGGAGTTTACTCAGTCACGGTCCCCCGTTGGGCGCCAAATGTCACAGGGCTAGAAAAATGTGCAGCCAGACCGGGGCTCGAACCCGGGACCTTCGGACTACCGTTCCGATGCTCTACCGACTGAGCTAACCGGCCAGACAATGCAACATCAATCTACCTGTTAGATATCCATAACCGTGACACACTCCCCCTACAGACTGAAATTCGTCCTCGAATTTCCATGGGTACAGAGAATCATGTGAATGTTTCTCGAAGTTTACTCAGTCACGGTCCCCCGTTGGGCGCCAAATGTCACAGGACTAGAAAAATGTGCAGCCAGACCGGGGCTCGAACCCGGGACCTTCGGACTACCGTTCCGATGCTCTACCGACTGAGCTAGCCGGCCAGACAATGCAACATCAATCTACCTGTTAGATATCCATAACCGTGACACACTCCCCCTACAGACTGAAATTCGTCCTCGAATTTCCATGGGTACAGAGAATCATTTCTAATGTTTCTCGGAGTTTACTCAGTCACGGTCCCCCGTTGGGCGCCAAATGTCACAGGGCTAGAAAAATGTGCAGCCAGACCGGGGCTCGAACCCGGGACCTTCGGACTACCGTTCCGATGCTCTACCGACTGAGCTAACCGGCCAGACAATGCAACATCAATCTACCTGTTAGATATCCATAACCGTGACACACTCCCCCTACAGACTGAAATTCGTCCTCGAATTTCCATGGGTACAGAGAATCATGTGAATGTTTCTCGAAGTTTACTCAGTCACGGCCCCACGTTGGGCGCCAAATGTCACAGGGCTAGAAAAATGTGCAGCCAGACCGGGGCTCGAACCCGGGACCTTCGGACTACCGTTCCGATGCTCTACCGACTGAGCTAGCCGGCCGGACAATGCAACATCAATCTACCTGTTAGATATCCATAACCGTGACACACTCCCCCTACAGACTGAAATTCGACCTCGAATTTCCATGGGTACAGAGAATCATTTGCATGTTTCTCGAAGTTTACTCAGTCACGGTCCCCCGTTGGGCGCCAAATGTCACAGGGCTAGAAAAATGTGCAGCCAGACCGGGGCTCGAACCCGGGACCTTCGGACTACCGTTCCGATGCTCTACCGACTGAGCTAACCGGCCAGACAATGCAACATCAATCTACCTGTTAGATATCCATAAACCGTGACATGTTAACCCTGGGGCAGAGTCAAATTTAACCCCTTGGTTAACATTTGAACACACAGTATTTAGTGACATTCACACAAGAGTCTGTTGAATGCTGTGTGACGTTTGTAAAACGTCACTTCGACTACGAATCAGTACTGTTATAACTAACTTATATATTGGGACTATCCAGGCCAGTCTGTGCGGCTGTAACGTAGAATACGGCTAAGCCGGAGCTAGTGGGCTTTAGAGGTGTTATAAACGTATTCAATAAAGCCAGATATTCCTTTAAAACTATATTTAAAAAATATCCCATGGTTGGGTCAAAGTTGATCCAAGTGTCCCATTAGAACATAGCTAGTAACATAAGCTTGTGTTGTATTTAAAATACCGACAATAAAGCTCTTGTAGTTTCAGAGAAGAAGATTTTTCTAGATTTTGCTTTAGAACTCTATTTAAAATAAAAGCCCAAGAGATGTGCACAATTATACACCAGGGTTCCATTAGAACAAAGCTGGTAGAGAAGCATCAGCGTAGATTCCATTCAAAATATTGATACGTTAGCTTTTATAGTTTAAGAGAAGACACTTTTGGATTATCTTTAACATGTTCAAATGTGACGCCTGTAGCAGGGTCACATGAAACCCGATGGTCGACACGTGCAAAAACTTAAAAAAATTACACAGAAGATTTTTAAGTTTATCCACATATATTGAATACAGTTGGCATAGTTTCGATCTTAAAGGTCTCATTGACCTTTTTTTAAAATGTAAACATTTAAAAGTCTTTGGTCATTCATGTGAATTTTCATTAAAATTCGCCAAGCGGATTCTGGGGAGGTCAGTTAAAACAAACGTTTAACAGGAACTACGCACGGATGGACGACGGACGAAGAGTGACATCTGTAGCTTATATCAGAGGCTTAGCATGAGCCTTCGGCTTAGATGAGCTAAGAGAAATAGTTATACATTTTACCCTTCGAATATACTCTCCGCTTTTTGTGGATCGCATAACTATCACAAATAAATAAATAGCGTAAAGAGTGAATTATGTCGGGGCATGTTATGCTTAAGTTAGTAGGCGAGGCTTAGTTTTTAGGTTATTAGGTTTTCGTGGCGAGTCTAAGAAACTTGATAGAATAAGGCTCTTACATAATATTAGTCTTATCATGTAGATTTTCTGTTTTTCTGTATAATTTTACTAGTTGTATATACTAAACAGAAGTCAGGGACACCGTCATATTGTTTTTTCTTCATGACGTCAGCTAACGTTATTTACAATAAAAAACAAGGTATTTCGTATGATTTTGCTTCATCAAGCAGTGACTGATAAAGCAAAATGTATTAGCTTAAACCTTTATCAGGCAAAATAATACATATGCATGTATCATATGATACATACAATATGAATCAAGAAATACTTGAACGCTTTATTTCATTTACATAAACAGTGTCATCGATGTGTAGTAGTTCTAAAATTACTGCTAAAACAACCAGTTTTAGGGTACAATATTGGGTAACTATGATATGCAAAAGTGAAAGGGAATAGTGTTCCCATATTAATGGATACATACACTTATAATTAGAAATATAACTTGAAGAATATACATAGTGTTGGCAAAGAAGTACTCTCTGGCAGACTACCTTTCGCTTTGACGCCTTTTACACGATATTATGTAAACATGAAATGCGAAGTTTTCAAATAGAAAATAATAACTTTACAATGCAAGTCAAGAGTAAGAGACTCGAAGAAACCTTACAAAAAGGGCATCATTGCATAGGATCATTAATCATATATAGTTTATTAACGAGACATGTGTATATGCAATATACATGCGGGTCAGACAAAGCATATATTAACCAATGTATCAAAACATAATACACCCGGCCCAACGGGTCTACAAGTCATTTTACAAAAGTCATGTCAAATGTTCAATGTCAAATGTTCAAATTCCAAGTGAAACCAATTATGTTACTAATATCTGTCAATGTTCTGGTAAGTATCAATATATATGTAAATAATCAAGACAGCA
Source organism: Cyrtodaria siliqua (assembly GCA_037043455.1). Lineage (NCBI taxonomy): Eukaryota > Metazoa > Mollusca > Bivalvia > Adapedonta > Hiatellidae > Cyrtodaria > Cyrtodaria siliqua. Next base: position 22,888 of record JAWPHD010018764.1, read on the forward strand.
TAAGTTTCATATTATGAATATACGTCATAAATACAATAACATTTATATAGTACACAACCCTTCTCTTGAAACAAAATGTCTCGTACTTTAAGGTAAACTTTAGCATGATATTAAGCATTTAATTGGCACACTTTACAGAGTTTTTGCCCAACATTTTCTGCTTTATACCGTCACATTCCAACCCTCAATGGCAATACATAATTCACTGGAACTGTGCTGGTAATGTTCGTTCATTTGTTCTAAGATAAGTCTCACATTCAAACGTGTCCTTCAATTTTACATAGTTTCTTCAATTTGACACTTTCGATACGTCTATTTCCCAGATATTTGAATATTAGTTAACAATATTTCTTCGAGCAATATCTTGATTAACAACTCGATTTTTCTATGATTTGATGCTAGTCTTCAATCGTGATTTTGCCCTATCTTTAATTGTTTGTTCTCTTGTTGCTCTGGTTTCTGTTAAGTCAATGATTACGTTCAAAGTGGATTTCTAGCTTTAGGTTTTAATGTTCTTATATACATATGTGTTATATTGCCTACTAATGTTGCCTTGTTTCTTAGAGAATTTACCCTAGCGGGTATATCTCTATTTACCATTTTATTGGGATTAAATGAGGTAAGAGTGAGGTTTTGTGCACCCTGGGACCTGGTTTAACAGCGGAAGCCGTCTAACAGAATACATACACAGATAAATATTTTTTAAGTCAGAACACCAATTTGACCTTGTATCTTGTATCACCGTTAGAGTAATCCATATGATTGACCCGTTTAGTTAATCTGTCAACATCATATTGTAAACGTATATTGTGGAATCTGTCAGGTTGTCTCGGATAAAGAGTATGAATAATTAAACTAGATATCACTGCCAATATGTATGTGTTTAAATTAAGTAAAAACATTTATAATATATATTTATTATTTATCATGTATTTTATCTTCATGTCTTCGATAATTCTAATTAACAATAGATCGGATCTTCATGCAGTTTCAAGATACATGAAGATCCGATTCATTGTGAACTAAAATTAGCGAAGACCTGAATACATGATTACGGATCAACATATTTGATACATTTTACTTAAATTAAAGGTAGCATAGGTTAAAGACTTGAATACATCGTACCATGTATTAAAGAGGCACTACCTATATCTACGCGATTTTTAATGTAAAATATTAAATACTCAATATTACTGCATTTATATGTATACAAAGCTATTTTAGGAGTATTCTAAGAAGAAACATGGTTTGTATTTCAGTTCTGTAAATTATTAATTATGATCAAAACAATATCTTGAATAAAATGCTGCCCAGCCGTTTATTCCTGCCGGAGAACTACGAGTTTTTACGATTTTCTCGGACATGCGCAATGCGATTACAAACTATTCGGCGCAGTTCCGATAGCAAAAGAATCGATCGGAACTCTTCGCTAATCAGACGAGGTAGTTCCGATTGTAAACGAATAAGATCGGAAAATCTCCGCAATCGGCTTGTCTAAAACAATTACGAATACAATTTCAAAAATCCGATATTTTCTATCCTGTTTTTCACCAGCAAAACGCAAATTACATTGGGTGAAATTATTGCCATTTACCTTTTTCATAGTCCTCTTTATAATTAAGTAAAGTTTATATCAATTTGTGGACAAAAATATATAGGTAGAGCCTCTTTAAGGCAGAGTTACAATAAGTACAGTTGATAGTTCTATGTACTTCACATGTATATTATCGTTGTCATGCTCGAGACCATATGCTGAAGAGTATAAACGTCTTTTGTTTATATAAATCATGGTTTAAACATAACAAAACGGCTGAATAAGCATACTTAAGGTGTGTGTTTCTGCTTAATAAATACTGATAAAGGTGATCAATTGGGAGCAACAAACACAATTAAAAGTATAAAGCAGCAGACTCGGTTTATTGAGTCTGTTCATGAGAAGTAATTAAAGAAGCAACACATCTCACGCCCCCTATCACCGGCTTAAGCGGTATTCTATTTCAAAGCCACCTATATTGGGCTCGTTGGTCCCGAAAGACCAGTAAAAATAACACTACTGATTCGTAGCACGGGGAGTTTACCGATTTTAATCGAATCTTTGGCTGTATCTCTGAACACGCGTGTGTCCTCGACATAAGCTTTCCCACCCGTGTTACTTGTGCACTTAGCACCTGCGTCAGTTAACCGTTGAATACGGTCATGCATCACGGAATCTTCTGGTGTAACACTGCTTGTATTTCCATCATAGTCGGTCACGTTCACTGAATCATGCGTCTGTCAAGTGTTTTGTTTTATATATATACATTCGTTTATATTACATTACGACACAGTGTTAAGGTTGTTTTGGACCGCCACAGAAGGACATATAGAAATCTTGTAAAGGTGCCCTATTCTTATTATCGAATATTATGGTTCTTCAACGTGATTGGGGTAGAGCCTCCGGGTAATGTTCCCACCGACGAGACTAAGTAGCATGGCTTGCCTAATGATACACCGAGGTAACCCAGTGGCGCCATTTGAACGCGAACCTGTGATCTCCGGATTCAAAGTCGAACGTGCTATCCACTATACCTCAATTGAATGAGCATGATATATAGACTTTTGCTTGTCACCTTTTTACTGAATTCAGTATTTCGTCTCCGACTAGGGTACTCTGTTAAGCGCTACATACTAGACTATTTTTTCTTATATTTCTTGTTTGATCAGAGGAAGAGCAAGATGCGTAATTTCCATACTTTAAAATTGCTTTGTTTAGATTTAGTGTAACCAAATCCAGCAAAGGACGGGACCAAGTTGGCACAGCTTTAACACGTTGATGTTAACTGCCTTTTCAGTATTTATTGACATTCGCACGGGCGTGTGTTTAATGTTGTGTGGCGGGTTTAACAAGTCGCCCTCGTTATATATCTTACTTACTGGTCCTTTGGGAGCATCAAGTCCAGTCCTTGTGGCTTTAAAGTAAAATATCAATGTAATCGATGCTAGGGGGCGTGATAGGGGATGCACCTTAAATCAATTCTCATGGGCAGACTTCCAAGGCTTCTCATTTTGATTGTTTATTAGAACATTATTTAAAATCTTTCTTTGTGATAAAATCATAGCGTAACATTACAAGGCAAGCCTTTCCTTTTAAAAAGAAACGTTATGTACAAATTTATAAGTGTGATGCATATATTAGCTAATCTTGGAATACCATCAGTGGTTGACCCAATGACTATTTGCAGACCGTTTACGAAACGCTTTATTATTTCCATTTATGATTTTTATCATATTTCTTATGTTAATGACATTACCACTTATACTGGAAATATTTGGATAAGTACCACTAAGCAGCACATTGCCTTCTTGCGTTATTACCTTTCCTCTGACTAATCGTTTAAATGTCTGTGACTAAAACTTCTGCAGCTAACACTTATTTCATTAATTGTGTTATTAAAAATTAGTTAAACAACACAATCCGCCTAAGTATTAGACAAGCGATGATAACTACCTGTCCAAGGTTAGATGCCTTGGCTTCCCGAACACTACATGATGCCAGTGTAGATTCATGTTCACCGAAGCTACTAGTCATGCCATTTGTAGGCATTCTCTCTTTTGGTTTGTCATCTTTATTTAAGGAGTTCATACCACTACAAGATATGATCAGTAAATATGCATTCTTATAATAACACAAGAGGTCAAAGATGTCGCAGCGCTCTTCTAAGGAGTATGACCTGATTTGATAAACCCATTCATACACATCAGACAGACAGTCGTTTAGGGGGCGTGAGAGGTGTTGCTTTTTTCATTGCTTCTCATGAACAGTCTCAATAAAACCGACTCTGCTGCTTTATTCTCTTAACTGTGTTTGTTGCTCCCAAAGGATCACCTTTATCAGTATTTATTAACATTCACACTAGCGTTTGTTTAGTGCAGTAGAATACCGCTTAAGCCGGTGCTAGAGGGCGTGGGAGGTGTTGCTTCTTTCATTACTTCTCATGAACAGATTCAATAAAACCGAGTCTGCTGCTTTATTCTCTTAAGTGTGTTTGTTGCTCACAAAGGATCACATGTATCAGTATTTATTAACCCAGTCTCGGGTTCTCCCATACATACAAATCAAGTTGTCCGTGATAAACAGTATGTACACTTGTTTCCGGTTCAATAAAAATCAGTTAAATTAATTATAAGTTAAGTAAAACAAATCAAATATATTGATCCATTATCATGTATGCATGTCTTCTCTAATTCTAATAATTAACAATGGATCGGATCTTCGTACATGTTCAAGCTATACGAAAATCCGATCCATTGCTAAAAGAAAACAAAAAGACATAAAGACATGATTAAGGATCAAAACATTTGAGAGATTTTACATACACACATACACAAGCTAACGATAAGAATAAATCATACATGGAGGATCTTACATGAGTGAATGTGTATTATTATTATTATATTGAATACAGTCCTGCATCACGGCCTCAACGCATATCATACTGTTTGTGTTTCCATCATGGTACTCGTCATGTGTTACGTTCATTGCATCAGGCGTCTGTCAGTAGATTCAATATACATTCGCTTATAGCATGCACGCATTGCACACAATACACACAATTACATACAATTAAATGAACTGCATTATGGTGTAAAGGCTCAGCAACACAGTGTTTAGGTTATGATGGGACACAGAGATACTGGAAGGTCACATAGGAATCCGGTAACCGTGACCTACTCTGATTATCGCATACTATGGTTCTCTAACATGATCGGAGGATAGCCTCCTGTTAACTATTCCATCCGACGACAGAGAATAATGAATGGAATCTGTTTTGGTCTATCAAAAGCTCTGAAGAACTCCTTGATAAACTACGGTATAATCATTTACATGCCTCTTCCCTAAAGACCTACGACTTTTCCACACTATATATTACTCTACCACATAATCTAATCAAAGATAAATTGCTTCAGCTTATTCAGAAGACATTTGCTAGAGAATACACAACTCTTCTAGCTAGTAATAATGTCAGGGCTTTCTTTACAAACGCCCCTATCGATAATTTTAATTTGTAGACTTGTGCTGATGTTTGTAGAGCATTATCTTTCCTTCTCGATAACATCCTTATAAAATACGGTAAAACTGTTAACCGCCAGTTTGATGGTATTCCCATGGGTACTAGCTGTGCCTCACTTGTCGCAGAATTGTTGTTTTACTGATATGAAAGAGATGTTATGTTGAGTTTGTCACCTGCTTGCCAGAGTAGTTATTGATGCGTTTAATAATACATCTCGGTATCTAGATGATCAGTATTGATAATCCGTTCTTTGCTCATATGGTTACTAAAATGAATTCACCAGAGCTCACGTTGAATAAAGCCAACCGTTCGGATACTTAAGCAGCATTCCGCGATCTTCATCTCTCAATTTATAATGATATCATACATACTAAAATCTATGATAAGAGAGATGGCTTCAACTTTAACATCGTTAACTATCCACACCTGGATGGGGATGTACCTCGTGCTACATCATACGGGGTTTATATCTCCCAGCTCATACGTGTTGCTGGAGGTTATACTGATGTTATAGACTTCAATGATATAAATCGACTTATAAACTACTTTTGTTATCGCGAACTACGTAGATCTTGCTCAAAATTAGACCACCGCAACGAAAACCTACTGGAGAAGTACTAAACCAACCTTAAAACACTTCTGCGACTAGTAATATCACAACCCTTATTTTATGGAGATGTGGTCTATACATTTCGAAAGTTAAAGGGAGCAAGCGGGCTTCCTGACCATTTTTCAGAAAGCTGACCTACCTTTTTAGGTAGGTGCATGAGCTTTCGTCCCTCGGGTTTTCTGGTCGTACACTAGACTGGTTTTCTCTTTGGCTTCAACTGTTGTGGTTGTTCAGTACAATTCTGGATACATCCTGAGATGTTTCTTATTTTGTATTTTATATAGCTTTACAACATCATCTAAGTGTTTATCTGGATGTGGACATTATCTTTAGAGAATTCATTTTGATGGGATGTAGTTTTGTTTACACTGTCTTGCCTTTTTGGGCGCTGAAGACAGGATAATAGCGAAGATTGTGTAAACACAAAATCGATTCAAGTTAACCAGTAGGCCTTATCGCCTACTGACCGTTTCAAGTCGGTTACCCTGTCTTCATCACCATTTCTGCTGTATTTGGTATTTTTTATTGTATACATATAGTTACTTAAATATTGCTCCTTGTGTGTACGATACCATTGCGTTTGGACGCTGGGTTTCTATAGGACCCTATATCTTATTTTTGCATAATGATACACCGAAGTAATCCACTGGCGCCATTGAAACTGGACCAGTGATATCCGGATTCAATGAAAAACGTGCTATCCTCTGGGCCACAATCAAATGAGCATGATATGTAGTTTTAGCCTTTGTGTTGACTTCAGCAGTTTATTTAGGTTTCGTTTCGTTGAACTTTCCACTGCTCAGCGTAACAATCTAGAAGCTTATATCTCAGACGCTTACTGTTTGATCAGAGTTGGATCTAAACGCGTATTTACCCGACTTAAAATGTCCTTTTTTCCGTCAAAGACGGGTCCGTTTCTTACATAGGTTTGACACATTGGTGAGAATTTATTTAATTTATATTACAACATTATTCAAAATCTTGTCTCGTGTCCATATATAGGTACATTACCAGGCAAGTAGTTCTTTTAAAAGGGAAACTTTATATACTATTATAGTTTAAGTGTGCTGCAAATATAAGCTAATCATGCGACTTCGGTGTCATTAGATTATTTCCAATACAACTATTAACTGACGTACTGACGCTTTGCAAACAAACTTAAGTTTGAAAGTTTTATGTTTGACTTCTATCAAATTGTGTAATCTGAGTGACATTCTAACTGTTCATTGCCTAATGGTGATATTACGTAAACTCTGTTTAAACTGTTTTAATGCATGCGACGCACACAGGATTTACCTTTGTAGTTGTGTAATCCTCTTCAGTAAAAACCTTACTTCACTTTTTAATTTAGTAACAATAATTATAACATACTTTCAACAGATACGGACATGTCCGCCCATTCGGATATTGTTGTGGTACTGGGAAAAACATAGAGTATGGGTTCAGCGGGTAGGTAGAGATGCGGTTTTGGCATTCGTTTATTTCAAAATAAGCATAGTGTGAATGAAAACTGAATCGGTGTTATTCCAAATTTGGGACCGTTTCCAAGCCAAATGTGTGTACATCACAGTATTAAAGTGTTTTTAAGCGAACTAACGTTGTGGAACTTGTGACTGATCTACAAAAGTAGCTTATTTTGCATTGTGTTCAATGGGACAAATGTCACCGGTCGCAGTTTAAACGAGGCGAGTGAACGAATTTTGGAACAAGAGATTGTCTCATTTAAGAACAACAAAGACACACCTAATGTATCACAGACGATAAAAATAAGTTAATACGCGAAATGAAACACATCAACACCAGGAAAAATCTATGCAATGATCTACTTAAAATTGTTCCACGGTTTGCTTGGAATGTAAATGTCGGTGAACGGAGTTGTCTTTCCGGTAGAAATGAATGTGTATCTGGCAAGGTGGTTATACGTAACGACATAAACCAGATTCAAAATTGATTTTAAGTTGTTCATTCATAGACAAGCAAGTTATTTTTAGAACGACCATGGTACATCATTTTACCGAACGTTGTTTTATTTTTTGAAAATATGGAGAGGCTCTGATAAGCGTACTGCTATGCTCTTCGGTGGATTCTAAACAGTGAATAAAAACTGTGTATACTGCGTATGTATGCTATTTTTTGTTTTTTTAGTATGTTATATGCAATAGCAGAATTGTGCGTATACTGTGTGTGCATGTGTATTTAGTTTTATACACAAACAAAACAAATTCAATTCTTAAACTGTTTAGAAAATATGTGTTAAAAATTTACGATATGCCAATTTATGACAGCGCTCTCGGGCAGTTTTTGAATTCTCGGGCTGATTTGGGGTGGGACTGCAAATACAAACATGGCCATATAATAATCTAAACTTAAACAATCCGCCTAAGTATTATATACACGAAAAGAACTACCTGTCCAAGGTAAGAGGCCCCTGCTTCCCGAACATTACAAGGTGCCAATGGAGCGTTACTATCCCAGAAGCTACTAGTCATGTCATTTGGAGGCATTCTCTATCTCGGTTCGTTGCCTATATTTAAAGATTTCATCACACTATTAGGCGCATCTAAAAGGATCAATCAGTAGAGTAAAAACATCTTCAACTCAAACGAAAAATCAGTGGCCATGATGCCTACTAGATTCAGAAATATAAACGCAAGGACCGCAAACGTTTTACAGGTAGTGTGTGTAATTTTGTTGGCTTCAACTATTTTAGAGTTAATTATAGGCCAGCATTAGACTTCGTGCTACCAAGAGGTACATATTGAAATAATTCCAATAGAAGTCAAATTCGCAATATCATTACAAAAGTAAAGCCTGTAACTATTAAACTTGTTTATTTTATTAAATAATGTCAGCAAAGGGTCAGTGGGTCAATCACAGGTGTTATTGGATATTTTTTATTGAAGTCGCAAGGACTACGCACTTTCGCATAAGCTCGTCTGAGCCATGTCTAGTTGATTTAACAAAGGCCCAGATAGGCATGCAGTTTTCACAAAAAGCCTATTCTAGGGTATACATATCCTTTCAATAAAATCAACCGTCAAAATATGGTAAAATGTTATTGAGTAGAGCACGTGTTATAATGTCTGCGAAAACATCTCTGAATACCACTTTGAACAGCAAAGGTAGAACCGTGTATAGGTATATAATCGAACAGAGATTGTAGCATTTACAGAACCAAAAGTCAAGTCAACCAAAATCAAGTCAACGACAATTACAAGGAAAGAGCAAAGTATGCGACACCACAAACATTAAATGGCTGATAATAGGGGTATCGCCTTGAACGGTCAGTGGCAAAAACAAATACAAAATGGCTGATGATCTGGGTACCGCCTTGGAACGGTCAGTGGCAAAAACAAATATAAAATGGCTGATGATAGGGCGTCTTGGAATGGTCAGTGGCAAAATAAAACATAAAATGGATGATGATATGGGTACCACCTTGGAACGGTCAGTGGCAGAATCAAACATAAAATGGCTGATGATAGGGGTACCGCCTTGGAACGGTCAGTGGCAAAATAATGCCTGATGATAGGGGTACCGCATTGAAACGTTCAGTGGCTAAAATGCTGTTAGTGTTTAAACAAGGTTCTAGGGTGCACCAAACATAACTCTATCGCTATTGTATATAGCTATAAAACAGGACAGTGTAAAAAAGAAATCCCGACCGGCTATATCCTCCAACCAGCTAAACAGCATTAAAGTTAATTGTCTAGGATATAAAGATCATTTATGAAAAACAACTGGTAACATATATACAACTGAGGATTAATCCAAGTTTTAAGTTTTCCCATAACATGTACATATATATAAACATGGTTACCCTACGGCTTAGATGTAATTTTATAAAACATCAAATGTGTTTAACAATGCTCCTGATAGAAGAACAAAATGGCGGGCAGAACAAAATATGATTTTTACAACGAGTATGTCGGATACATTAAATAAAGGATTCCTTTCTTTTGCCTTAAGTAAATCACTTTTATTGATAGGAGTTTCATGTCAAATATAACTTTATGTGGATGAAACAAAAGAAGCTCAACCACTATGTGTCGAAAAAACAAGAATATAATAATTGTCGGAATGGGGCTACAATGAAACTGAAGCTGTATAAAGCAAATCGATATGCTATATAGCAGGATATAGCGATTACATTTGGAACAAAAACGGAATGGAAAGATGCGTACAATGGTTCTTAAAATGTATATTTTACAGTTTTCTCTACATATCGATTTATAAAGAAATGAGATCGCAGTGGTGAGATCAGTTTTCATTTCAATGCCGTCGTTTCGACAAGCTTGATAGTCTAGGCTACTGATCATTTCTGAGTAAACATGTACGAGTAATTGTCTCGAGAAAAACAAGTTTTTAGTTTCCATATACACAGACAGACCCTGCGACGGCAAAGTTGATAGTCCGGGATTTAAATATAATTTCTGAATAAACAGCTGTAACAAGAGGGCCAAGATGGCCCTAAATCGATCACCTGAGTACTGGCCCATTATCAAACTTCTTAGAAATCTTATGGTCATATACAATCTGTGCAAGTTTGCTTAAGATTGTTAAAAAAATGTGGCCTCTGTTGTGTTAACAACATTGATATAACGACACTGACAAAGTTTGGTAAATACCAAATGCAAAATTAAGGTGCTAGAGTGTAACCCCTGGGGCAGGGTCAAATGTGACCCCAGGGCTACATGCACTACATGAGAGCTGTATACCTTGTGGTTTCAGAGTAGAAGATTTTTCATGTGTTTCCCTATACAAGTCTATGTAAAACTTGTGAAACCTGGGGCAGGGCCAAATGTGACCCCAGGGTCACCATTTGAATAAACCTGGTAAAGGACCATAAGCTTATAGTAAATGCAAAATATTAAACCTCAGGCTCTTGTAGTTTCAGAGAAGAAGATTTTGTAAATATTTTACTATATAAATCCATGTAAAACTTTGACGCCCGGGACAGGGCCAAATTTGACCAGTGTCACCATTTGAACAACCTTGGTAGAATGAATGAATATTGTTTTACGGCACGTCGACACATAAATAGGTCATATTGAGCGCATAATCTGATGAAAAAAGACAAGAATATTGGACAGGGAAAGCAGCATTTAAGGACGACAGTCAACCACAAAATACAAAAACAAACACGCAAACAGACAAACGAGAAGGTAAAAGTAATAAAAACTGCTAACGACATCACAAACACAAAAGGGTTGACAATAGGGATACCGCCTTGGAACGGTCAGTGGCAACACAGGTCACTGGGGGTTTAAACCGGTTCTAGGGTGCACAAAACCTCACACTTACCCTACTGTCATCCCATTAAAACAGGACAGTGTAAATAAAGAAATCCCCGCCATGATCTAATCTCTAACCAACAAGGCAGCATCAATAGGCAATATAAGTAAAACACAAATATGCTCGTGTAAATATAATACAAAAAACAATAGCCTAGAAAGCCACAATGAAGGTACTCAATGACCTGGCAGAACCAAGAGCTACAAGAGAATAAACCATTAAGGGCACGACCAGAAAGTTCATAGACAAACATCAAACGCCACCGTCCTAATGGGCTTTAGGTAGGCGTCATCATAGGGTCCACAGCCTGTCCGGTCATCGTACAATTAAAGAGGAAAGCATAGTGGCGAACTGTAAAAGGGTCCACCACCAAGCATGCAGTACGTTGCAAAATGATAGGGTCATAACCTCTTTTGAGAAACTTTTTAACAAGTTCAACAAAGATAGTATGAAAGTGATCATGACCAAGAATCTTACGAAGTTTATAAATCACATCATCATAGAAGTCAGGTTGTGATAGTTCTTGTCGCAGAAGAGTCCTTAAACTACTTTTATATTTGGAAAGAAGATCAGGGTTACGATAATAAAATTTTGCAAAGCTTTTACGAAGTTTATGGTAACGGTAACCCTGATTGAGTAGCTTTTTAGTTATTCAAAGATTACGAATATTAAAGTCCTCAACTCGAGTACAAGCTCTTGAAAAACGAATAAGTTGAGACACATACACAGCCCATAGGTAGTTGCTCGGGGAACATCCCCATCCAAGTGGGGATAATTAACAATGTAAACATTAAAATCATCTCTCTTGTCATAGATTTTGCTAATTATTTCAACATTTTCAATCGAGAGATCTATATGAAGAAATGAAGTAGTAATTAAACAAGAATGCCAAGATGGCCCTCGATCGCTAACCTGGTAATCATGCAATACGTCTGCTGTGTCTAGTCTGGCATGAGTATTGTTTAATTTGTCCCACTTTCTTCTATGAATAAGATTTCATCAAAATGGGTGGGGGTGAGGGTTATATTAACACTCTAAACAAATTTGGTAAAGATCAGATAAAAAAATGAAGTAGCTACAGATTTAACAATGGAAAATACAATATAGCATTTTTCAACAAATCAAGGGCCATAACTCTGTCGTTACCAACAATATCTAGCTGGTTTTCGAACCTGTCCATGGTTTCATTGATATTACCGCGATTTGCACAACTTGACATCTTACCGATGCTTCCTGCCAAGTTTCGTTGAAATCAAGCAAAAAAAAATTGTAAAAAAAAATAAATACATTTAATTCCAAAAAAACAACAAATTAATGTAAAAATTCTAAATAAAAATGAAAAAAGAAAAAAAGAAAAAAAAAATCAAATCATAAATGAAGGTCCTATCGTATTAACGAGGTAAATTATAGCATTTTTAATTATTCAAGGGCCATAACTCCGCTGTTACTGGTCCGAACTTAACAATCTGGCGAAGTTTGGTAAAGATCAGATAAAAAATGAAGGCCCTATCGACTTAACGAGGCAAAATATAGCATTTTCAACTAAATCAAGGGCCATAACTCTGCTGTTACTGATCCGATCTGGTTGGTTTTCGAACATGTCCGAGCTTTTATTGATATTAAAGATCTGTTAATGTTTGGTAAAATCGAATGGAAAATGAAGACCCAGTCATCTTAACGACGTAAACGTTAACGACGACGGACGACGACGGACGACGACAGACGACGGACGACGGACGAAGAGTGATCCCAATAGCTCACCTTTGAGCCTTCGGCTTAGGTGAGCTAAAAAAAGGAAAAACATTTGGTAAAGTTTGGTAAAGATCTGATGAAAAATGAAAGCCCTATCGTATTAACGAGGCTGAATATAGCTAAATCAAGGGCCATAACTCCGCTGTTATTGGTCCGATCTGGCTGGTTTTCGAACTTATGCGAGCTTTATTGATATTCACAATCTGGTAAAATTTGGTAAAAGATCGGGTGAAAAAATGAAGGCCTTTGGCCAGTAGAGCTAAAAAACATCAGCTCCAAAATGTAGAACAAGGTCATACATGAAATCCAGGAATCAAAAAAAAAGATGCACTAACGAAGACACAACTACGTCAAAATAGAATACGTTTTCTACCAAAGACTAAGCTATAAATTAGGTTTAAAACATCTAGTGCATAATACAAGTTCATGAGAAAGTGATGTAAATGTAATAATTAAAGTCTCCTTTGCTTGGATGGTGAAGGTCACATCCACATTTGCTTTGTCACGTTGCAAAGTACCACTGAAGATACAACTATAAGCAAAGTTTGAAAGGTCTTAGTGCATACAGTTTGTGGAAAAGTGACCTTAACGCCAAATTTGAAGGTAAACATTATAAGGTTATATGCCGTTGCTTAGAGGGTCAAGGTCACTTCCACATTTGCTTTGTCACGTTGCGATGTACCACTCAAGATACAACTATAAGCAAATATTTAAAGGTCTAGTGCATACAGTTTGTGAAAAAGTGACCTAAACGCAAAAGTTGAAACTAAAAATTAGTAAGTTATCTGCCCTTTGCTTAGAGGGTCAATGCCACTTCCACATTTGCTATGTCACGTTGCCATGTACCACCCATGATACAACTATAAGCAAAGTTTGAAAGGTCTAGTGCATACAGTTTGTGAAAAAGTGACCTAAACGCAAAAGTTGAACCTAAAAATTAGTAAGTTATCTGCCCTTTGCTTGGAGGGTCAATGTCACTTCCACATTTGCTATGTCACGTTGCCATGTACCACCCATGATACAACTATAAGCAAAGTTTGAAAGGTCTAGTGCATACAGCTTGTGAGAAAATGACCTAAACGCAAAACTTGAACCTAAAAATTAGTAAGTTATCTGCCCTTTGCTTGGAGGGTCAAGGTCACTTCCATATTACTTTGTCACGTTCGATGTACCACCCATGATACAACTATAAGCAAAGTTTGAAAGGTCTAGTGCATACAGTTTGTGAGAAAATGACCTAAACGCAAAACTTGAATGTTGACGCCGCCGCCGCCGCCGGAAAAGCAGCACCTATCTCTCTTTTTTTCTTCGAAAAGGCGAGACAAAAATAGAAGAAGCTGCACAGCAGCCGATTTATAAAGTTAATATAGGAAGGCCAAACAAAAAAATAGGTGTGTTTCCTATTGCATGCTCTAAAAAAATAGGGTCGGTAGGTAGGCATTTTTTTTTGTTGGAGCAAGATACTGTGAGATTCTACATGTATTTATATCATAAACCCCATTCAAGTTGATGATACAGCTGAAAGTTTCCCTGTGATGTCAGTTTACCTCGATATATTGTGATAAATCATTGTTCGGAACAATATTCTTTTATTTTTTTCATAAAAAGATTTAGTGTCGGCCCCTTAAAAATAGGGTCGGTCGGGCCAGCGGAAATACAGGTATTTTTTTTTTGCCTAATATATATAAGTAAATATATAATGTTAATAGCTCTTATCTATCCAAAGTTGAGACGACACACAAGCTAGACCACGAGATAATATACGTTTTAATTGAATTGAATGTTGTTTAACGGCTCATCAACACAGTATAGGTTATTTAGAGCCGCCCCAGAAAGAGGGGGAAGGAATACATAGAAATCTGGGAACCTGCCCTACTCATGTTATCGAATAAATTCCTATGGTTCTTTAACGTGCTCGGAGGATAAACCGATACACGGGACCGCCCCGGTTTACGTCCCCATACGACGGACGAAGGCTTAGGGAAAGTGTCTTGCCCAAGAACACACCGACGGAACTCAGTGGCACCACGGAGGATTGAACCCGGGGCCTCCGGAAAAAGAATCCAATAAATGCCATAATTCAGTAAATGAATAAAATAACTATCTGTCAAACGCAATGATTTTTTAGCTCGACTGATCTTATCCTAGCTGTGGTGCGGCATCCGTCGTCTGTCTGTAAACTTATATTTGTAGCGACTACTCCTCAGAAACTACTTAATGGATTTTCATGAAACTTTACAGAAATGTTGCCCATGAAGTCTATTTGATCCTAGCAAAAATTCATGTTGCTTTTTACTGTATGATGCTGTTCAGCAAAAATGTATACGCATCACGGTTAATGTATATTGATGAAGTAGATAGTACGACAGATTAGCTCAATTAACTCATTTGGTAGGTAGAGTATCGGAACGGTAGTCCGAAAGAAGGAAGAACGAAAAGGTCCCGGGGTTGAGTCCCGATTCGGCTGCACATTTGTCTAGCTTTCATGACGATGGGTGATTTAGCCATTGTCGATCCAGACTGGATCATGACTAGATAGCATTTCGAAGTTCGGTCCATGTCATATCTGTCTGGGAACGAATTGAAATGAGTTGGGGTGGAGGTGGTATGTCACGATTCATACACTTACAAGTATACTTGCACATACTGCATAATCAGACATGAACTGTGCTCGTCCTATAGGTTTAACATATGTCATATTAGATTATTTTATCATCCTATCACACATAGTTTTAAATCATTATATTTTCGCTTTGTAGTTTCAAGTCCTTGTTTGCAGTACAGTGCGTACCTACGATGCCATTGCGTTCGGACGCTGTGGTTTCTATAGGACCCTATATATCATTCAACTGGATCCATTTTATGACAAGTACACCGGTATATAGATGAGCGAGCA
>JAWPHD010018765.1:0-38486 GCA_037043455.1 Cyrtodaria siliqua
ATAAATTTTGTCAAGAATAAATAAAGCAGACTGCTCATAAGATTTGTTATACAACTGTTGTTTTATAATTTCTATTTAATGTTGAAAGCATCAGGTAAATGAGGAAATCAAATATTAAAGCTTTCTGCTTCATCGCCCCATATAAAGTATAATATATACCCTGCTCACCTTTTTTCAACTCCTTGACTATAATCTGCGTCTTCAACTTTTGTATATATGACAAAGAAAAGCTAATGTTTAAACTCTCATATAGTAGTTAGAAAATATGATGCCAGCTGAAGACCACCGACGAGTTTTTTTGTTTTTAATGCTTGTCAGAAATTCAGCTGCAAGCAACGTGTTTTTAAAAAAGCAGCAAACCTTTATCATGAATGCAAAAAAACTAATTGATGGTTTACAGTAATCCATTGATGTAATACTTGACATGTGCTTGTTTTCATTACTTTTGTAACTACGTGTACAAGTCAAACATATAAAACTACAACTATCACCGAAGGTGATGAATGATCAGTTGATTAGTGTATATGAAGATTGGGAACCACCCATTAAAACAAGACCTCGTCCTGAGGGTGTTTCGCCCACTGTAGGAAACCGCATATGAAATATTTGATTAAATTTGCGCTTAACTGATGTCCACCAAAGACAACACTTCATATGACCAATTATCAAACAAATAAAAGCGATTTAATCATAAGAAGTTAGAGTTACTGAGGTCAAGTGGTTTAACCAGTAATGCAAAATATGACCTTGACCTTGGTATTTTTGTCATTCAGCGGTGTCCACCAATGCCAACAATACATATGACCAAGTTGCTTAACCAAGGTTATGTTAGAAGAAATAACGCAAAATATGACCTTGACCTTGGTATTTCATGTCGTTCAGTGATTTCCACCAATGCCAACAATACATATCATGATCACGTATCAAACAAAGAAATTAAAGTTATCAGAAAAAGTTAACTGAGGTTAATTACCTAACCAAACTGATGTTTAGGGTAAATAACACAAAACATGACCTTGACCTTGGTATTTTTTGTTGTTCAGCGATGTCCACCAATGCCAACAATACATATGACCAAGTATCAAAGACATAAAGTGAGGCAATCACATAAGTTAACTGAGAATACGTTACCTAACCAAGGTTAAGTTTGGGGAAAATAAGCAAATTATGACCTTGACATTGGTAATTTTTGTCATCCAATGCCAATAATACACATGACCAAGTATCAAACAAAGAAAATGGGGCAATCACATACAGTTAACTGAGGTTAATTTACCTAATCAAGGTTGTTACCTAACCAAGGTCAAGTTTTGGGAAAATAACGCAAAATATGACCATGACCTTGGTAATTTTGGCATTACGTGATGTCCCTTGACCCAACAAAGCACCTGACAAAGTTTCAGAAAAATTTGAGCAGCGGTTGTTGAGATATAGTTGATAGTTGATTTAAAATGCGGCAGGTAATGTAACTGCTATGTCTCTATCGTGGGCGAGACAAAAATGTGTTGGGCAACAGGACGAGGCGTGACCAAAATATGCGTGATTAGAAAAGACCAGCATTCATTTCAATCTGCACTGTTAATTCATTTTAAAAAAAACACATAGCGGATCACAAAAGATCTTGATTTTCCACACGTATTTGCAATCACAGTGGACATTGTGATCACTAAGATCAATTGTAAAATCGATGTCATTAAAGACATGTTCAGCACCATTTTTAAGCGTGTATATAAAAGCAAATTATGTCACTCTTGTGAATAAACTATAACTGAATTTAAAATATTCAAGAAAAAATAACAAAGAAACAAGTTATAATTATCAAAATAATTAAAATATTATAAATATGTTGCCAATACTACAGTCGCATAGCCGATTCAAGTTTCATTCCAGCTAAAAGATGCCATAAAACGTTTATATCTAGGAGTATATAATTTTGTAAATAAATACAAGGAGTAATGAGCTTATATTTAATTACAAGCATGACCCAATGCTTGTTTGACTTTAATAAACTAAAACTATCACTGAAGGTGATGAAAACCCCCATTTGAAAAATTCTAAGTCAAAGAAAGGGCCATAATTATGTAATAAATTAGGCAATGAGTAATGGGTTATATAGAGGAGCATACGGTCATCAGTTGTTATGTGTATATGAAGTCTGGGAACAACTCATTCAAAACTGTTTGAGAAATGCAAGTAATAACAAGAGGCCCAAGAGGGCCTGTGGACGCTCTACCGGCTAAAGATACAATTTATGTATAAGCAGCCATAACTCGTTCAAAAAGCATTCAACTGGAACATGGCGATGACAGATGCAACTAGGCTTGAAATTCAGCCAGAGGTTCAGGAGAACTAGTCTGTACAAAGTAAGTGTATTAAAACCTTTAAGGGGTCGTAACTCTGCCAAAATTCATTCAACCAGAACATGGCAATGACAGGTTCAACTAGGCTTGGTACTGATCATCTCCACCAAGATTCGCTGAAATCTGGCAAGAAGTTCAGAAGAGACTAATCTGGACAAAGATTGTGTATTAAAAACTTTAAAGGGCCATAACCCTGCCAAAAATCATTCAACCGGAATATGGCAATGATATGCACAACTAGGCTTGATACTGATCATCCTTGTCAAATTTCATTGAAATCCACCCAGGGGTTCAGGAGAACTAGCCCGGAAAAAGTTTGTGTATTAAACACCTTTACCATTAACTCCACCAAAAATCTGTAAATCGGAACACAACCATGATATGCACAACTATGCTTGTTATACTTATATTGCCTATTAATGATGGTTGGTTAGAGAATAGATCATGGTGGGGAGGTCTTTAATTACACTGTCCCATTTCATTGGGATGACAGTAGGGTAAGTGAGAGGTTTGGTGCACCCTAGAACCTGGTTTAAACCACCAGCGGCCTTTACTGCCACTGACCGTTCCAAGGCTGTAACCCTATTGTCAACCCTTTTGTGTTTGTGATGTCTTACTTGGCCTTTTATTCATCTTTAGTTGTTCTTTGTTTCTGTGTGTGTCTGTGGTTGACTGTCATCTTGAATACTACTTTTCCTGTTTTGAAGGCTCTATTATCTTAACAAGGAAAAATATAGCATTTTAAACTAAATCAAGGGCCATAACTCTGCTGTAACGAGTCCAATCTGGCTGGTTTTTGAACTTACCCGAGCTTTCATTAATATAAACAATCAGTTTGGTAAAGATCGGATAAAAAATGAAGGACCTACATCATCTTAACGAGGCAAAATATAGCATTATCAAGGGTCATAACTCTGCTGTTACTGGTCCGATCTCTCTGGTTTTGGAACTTGTCTGAGCTTTCATTGATATTAACAATCTGGTAAAGTTTGATAAAGTTCGGATGGAAAATGAAGTCTACCGTCTTAACAAGGCAAAAGTTAACGACGGACAACTCGCCATCCCATAAGCTCTGCTGGCCATTGGCACATGGGATGTGAAACAACTGGACAAAAATGTGTTACTTCACTTTGTGAAAGCGGGGGTAAAATTACATTGCACCAATCCAAGAGTCATTATCTCAATTTTGTTATTGCACTAGTTCCCAGTGGAGGAGTATCTCTGTAAAAGCACTTCCTGGCATGTGTCACAGACACGAACAGGCTTTGAGGAAGATGGGTGGGGCATCTTGTTGTCCGAACACTCAGCACAGTAGATATCTCCACAGTTCCTACAGTGATGCTGAAATGAGAAAGTTAGGAAATAGCACACAGATCATTTTACCGTAGTCAATTTTCTAACATTTAGATTTTATAAACAAATAATATCCGATTTAGAATGAAATAATGTGCTAAATGGATACATGAGGGAAGGAGGAGGATGAGGGAAGGAGGAGGAGGAGGGAAGGTGGAGGATGGAAAAGGAGGAGGATGAGGGAATGAGGAGGAGGAGGGAAGAAGGAGGAGGAGGGAAGGTGGAGGAAGGTAAAGGAGGAGGAGGAGGGGAGGAGGGAAGGTGGAGGAAGAAAAAGGAGGAGGAGGAGGAGGGAAGGAGGAGGAGGGAAGGTGGAGGATGGAAAAGGAGGAGGAGGAGGAGGGAAGGAGGAGGAGGGAAGGTGGAGGATGGAAAAGGAGGAGGAGAAGGAGGAGGGAATGAGGAGGAGGAGGGAAGGTGGAGGAGGGAAGGTGGAGGAAGAAAAAGGAGGAGGATGAGGGAAAAAGGAGGAGGAGGGAAGGTGGAGGAAGGAAAAGGAGGTGGAGGAGGGAAGGAGGAGGTGGGAAGGTGGAGGAAGGAAAAGGAGGAGGAGGAGGGAAGGAGGAGGAGGAGGGAAGGTGGAGGAAGGAAAAGGAGGAGGAGGAGGGAAGGAGGAGGAGGGAAGGTGGAGGAAGGAAAAGGATGAGGGAAGGAGGAGGAGGGGAAGGAGGAGGAGGGGAAGAGAATGAGGAAGAGGAGGGAATGTGGAGAAGGGAGGAGAAGGAGGAGGAGGGGAAGAAAAGGATGAAGGGGAGGGAAGGTGGAGGAAGGAAAATGAGGAGGGGAAGAGGATGAGGAGGAGAAAGATGAGGGAAAGTGGAAGAGGGAAGGAGGAGGAGGAGGGAGGAGAAGGAGGGGAAGAGGAGGAAGAGGACAAGGGAAGGTGGAGGAGGGAGGAGGCGGAGAAGGAAGAGGATGAGGGAATATGGGGCAAATAGAAACAGTATTCAAAACTTTTTCTAAACAATTATACAATTATATATACTGAAAGGAAAAAGAAACGCAGGGTGTGTATTTCCGCTATATATTGTATGTTTAATATGCTACTGCTAATCGAATGGTACAGGGCGACATAAGGCCTGTCCTTTTAGAAAGAAGGTTTAAACAGCACTGAACACACCAATGGTTACCCCTTTAAAGTTTCATTATCGTCAGAATGCGCATTTGGCTCAAGCAGGGGAGCAAACTTAGGCTTTAAATGTTGCAATCACTTAACATTAAATACAGTACTGAACTTGCTCAATTTTTCAAAAAGGAACTTCAGCATTTATGAATTTCTTGTTACAACGTGTACTGTGATTAAAACGTCTACAACATCACAGTTGTATCCTTTCTCTAACTAACTGCACTTTTTTTTTTTACAAAACATCTTGGGATTTCCTTGGAATATATATGGAATTAAGTGTGCAGTATATGCAATATATAGCGGAAATACGTACCCTGCGTTTCTTTTTCCTTTCAGTATAGTATATAAGCAACTCTCTATCATGTTTAACCCAATTTAAAGCAAAGCTCCTTTATCTAATCTCTGCCTGAGGTTCTGTCCCAATAATGACCTAATATAACCTATTATTATATATCATTTTATATAGATAGTTTTTATTGGCAGAAAAGCAGTGACGTGAAAGTCATTAGTATGAACTACTGACTTGAAAACTTGTTCAAACATGTCCAATCCGGTTTAAATCAGACTTGCGAGAAAATAGTTATTTTTCGGGTGAATAGTTCTCTTGCGGAGTCCATAGTATCTTCCAGATCATTCAAGCGCTTTATTACCAATGTCAATTATTTACCATAAGCGCTCAATGAGCAAAAAAGTTACAGTGCCCCTTTAACTTTGTTCAAGTTTACCAAGTAATAAGTCTGTGATAAATGAGATAAGAACATTGTTTAATTTTGTTTATTCGTATTGTTAAAGAAAACATTGTTTCCATAATAAAAATAAATTGCTTATCTTGACACATTTTCTTACCATATTCTCTGTGATTCAATATAATAAAACAACTATCTACTTCTGTTTCTGTCAACGGTTAAAACTATTCATCCAAGGGAATGACTATTGTCCCTCGGCAGTGAACTACTGACCTCGACTGCATCTTGGTCAATAGTTCACTGCTTCGGGTCAATAGTCATTCCCTTGGATGAATAGTTTTAACCATTGACCTCATCAGAAGTAGATAGTTGTATGACATGTTAATGGGACGTACAATCACATTTCATTCAACAAAGACAACAGAAGATTTTTTCAGATACAGATGTGAAACTTTGTCTTTTGTATTTTGAAATGCTTGATTATTTTGGAGATGCTGAAGTATCAGACAAAGTCATCATCAACTATAAATGACATGTATAGTACAAATGCATGTCATATGACCAAATGGGATTTTGTCCCAGTTCTATAATAAAACATAGAAATAATATCTTGGACTTAACGCTAGAAACAAACCCAGCTGATGGGACACAAAATTATTTTTTAAGGAACAGCAGAGAGAACATGCATGCTAATATTTAATGACAGGGAACCAGTAATTCTTCACACAGTTAACAACATGGAACCAGTAATTGTTCACCCAGTTAATGACAGGAAACCAGTAACTGTTCACCCAGTTAATGACAGGGAACCAGTAATTGTTCACCCAGTTAATGACAGGAAACCAGTAACTGTTCACCCAGTTAATGACAGGGAACCAGTAATTGTTCACACAGTGACTTACTTTTCGCCTTGCAACTGAGAATGGCTTCTGGCATTGCTTACACCTAGCAGTGTCTTTGTCACTGGCCCAGAATGCATCTTTACTCGCCATATTTAACTCACGCATATCTTCTACACGCAACTTTGATCTGAAATACACGTTTTATTTTCTGTATTTGATGTGTGGTATTCCAGATAACATACACTCAGAATTTGAGTCCAAAATCCTTTTGGAAGTATTTGTTGTTGCATATTGTTGTGTAATTTGTGCATGTAATGTTGTTATTCCAGGACAGAAGATTGCCATTTTGAAGCCTTAGCCAAAACGTCCTGTAAAATGAACTCTTATTGTACACAAGTTTTAACAAAAGCAAAGCAGTGTGAAATTCCTCGGTGTTTATTGTAACTTATGTGACATACACAAAATGGTCTGTATGACTGATAACACTGTTAAGCCATACAGAAATGTGGATACTGTACTTGATAAAACTGTATTATGTCCAACAGTGCCTTTAACTGTATTATGTCCAACAGTGCCTTTAACTGTCAACCTAATGAGGATCGCCATAAAAGCGTAGAATATCTCGGTAAAGCCTCATCATTCTCTGTTTTCTAAGCCTAGACTACAGACCCAGTTGCGTTCAAGTACCCAAAAATGCATTTCGTTTGCGTTTCGTTTGCGTTCAGCTTTTGCCAATCGCAACATCTCTGACATTTAAACTAAGCATGATATCTAGCCACGTTGTTTTTATCACGAGTCGGCGACTTATGTTTATGTGATCATATTCAAGAATGGTTATTTTTGTTGACATTATTTGGTGGTGCACATGATGATTATTCTGTTTTCTTCCAGGTTTATGTTAGTTTCATCAAACAAGTGACATGTATAACACTATATAACAATATACTGACTGTTTTTTATCAACATTATTTTAGTTTTATATTGAAATAATTTAAGGTTTGTGCTACACAATAAATATAACAGTTCCCATTTTGAATCAGTAAAAATTACAGTAAATGTGTAATCATGCTTCAGCTGTTCTAAAACACCATTTACACAGTGTAAGTCTTCATATTAAATAAAATAATATTTTATACAATAATATAATATATGTTTGAAAAACACTCGAGATTCGTTTAAATCAAGATTTTAAATATCATCTAAAAAGGATATCCGAAATAGCAAAATGCATTTGTGTTCGTTTCGTTCCTTTTCAGCGTTTAGCATTTTAAAAAATGCATTCATTGTTCACGAACGAAACAAACGCAAATGCATTTTTAAAATATAGATCGTACAATGTTCATTCTGCATTAATTTTTCGTTTGTTCAGCGTTCGTTCTGCATTTATTTGGGGTACTTGAACGCAACTGGGTCTGTAATAAACTTGACAGTTAACGTCTCACACCACATTTAATTTTCCATAGGGTCCCATTGCAATGTTTTTGTTTGTGGCATAGAGATAAACAAAATTTACAAAATGTAGTTATGCTCAACTTCTTCATTGATCCAATATTTGCAATTTAAAACACAATTAACAAGTATTTACCAGATTGAAGAAAAAAATAATTTCATGTTTGCATGACACCTACCAAAATTTACAAACCCGTGGAGGTTAGCCCCATGATGTGTAAATGAGGTGATCATTTTAAAAGAAAAACTGTTGAAATCTGTCCAGCGGTTCTTGAGAAGAAGATTTTTTAAGGTTTCGACCATATATGGTAAAGGCGGTCATCTTGGATGTCGTGCTGACCTAATTTTAACAAATCTGACAAGCATTCATCTAAGAATCATCCACGTGAAGTTTGGTCAAAATTGGCAAAGCAGTTTCTGAGGAGAAGTTATTTGAAGCAAAAGTTAATGACGGACGATGACGGACGATGACGGACGAAGAGTGATGAACAAAATGTGGCAGCCCGCCGCCCGCCCAGTTGATGCCAATCTATATGCCGATTTTTTTTCTCCTTTCTCCAAATAAAACGGCTAAAAAAGTAAAATAATTTAACCCACATTTTAACTCAGTTTTTGAAGATGGTACATGTATTTAAGTGGCATTGACTCCAACCCATGGTCATTGGTGAAATTTGAACACTCTGCTCCAAAGAACAAAAAAGTTATAATAATTTAATGCACTTTAACACATTTTTTTGGAGATGGTACATGTATTTAAGAGGCAACTGACCTTGACAAAGGGTCAGTTGGAGGCTGATAGTTACTGTAATAAGAAGAACTATGACCTGTTATGTTATATATGAAATTTGAACACTCTACTCCAAAGGACTACAAAGTTATAATTTGACACAACTTTGACGCAAATTTTGATTTTGACGCAAATTTTAACGCAAACTTTACCGCTAACATATTGCATTATAACTTTCTTGTTCTTGAGAGTAGAATGTTTAAATTTCATATATAAACTCCTGGTTATTGTCCTTCTTAATGCCAACAACTTCCAACACTCCAACTGACCCTGGGTCGGAGTCAAGGTCACTTAAATACATGTACCGTCAATATTTGCGTTAAAATTTGGTGATGGTATATGTATTTAAGGGGAAATAGGAGGCTGATAGTTACTGTAATAAGAAGAACAATAACCTGTGATGTTATATATGAAATTTGAACACTCTACTCCAAAGGACTACAAAGTTATAAGAACTTTAACGCAAACCTTAACCAAAACCTTGACCAAAATCGCTCACATAATATTGCATTGTAACTTTCTTTTCCTTGGGAGTAGAATGAATCTCATGTCCTTCTTAATGCCAATAACTTCCAGCCCTCCAACTGACCCTGGGTCGGAGTCAAGGTCACTTAAATACATGTACCGTCAATATTTGCATTAAAATTTGGTGACGGTATATGTATTTAAGTGACAATGAAGTCAAGCTTTCAGTGGGATTTGAAACCACAGCGGTAAGAGTCGAGAAGGTTTTAGACGCAGAGTCTTTATTATCTCGGTCACAGAAGTGCCCTCACAGAGCAAATAACCGACTATTATTGCATACACATTTACAAGCTCCATTTACTTTCAATGTAACAGGAAACGTCAATATTCGTCCATACTGACGTGTAGTAAAGTCATATTGGGTATGTAATGTATACTCGTTCGTGATTGGTGCACTTTTCTGTTCATGTCAAAAAAGTATGTCACGTGATGTAAACAATGTTGATTTCATTGTGAAAATTCCCATTATGTAATGACAATATGTTTGTTTCAAATAAATGTTTTTGGTGAAAATTAAATGTTACAACCTATTTTCTCTAATTTAAAAATGCATGTGCAATAAAAAGGTAATTAGATTTGTATTGGAATATATGCACTCGTTCTTTTGCGCATAAATATTGCGCTCCTAAAGACGCGCAATATTAATACGCAAAAGAATAGTGCATATATCCCAATACAAATCTAATAACCTATAGTTGTAAAGAACTGAAAGAAAGACGAATCCTAACTTATCCCCGTTAAATAAAGAACAAATGACGCAGCTCTTTTTCAAAATAGACATAGTTTAGGCTGACACTACGACACTTACTCGCTTAAATGTGATCCCAACTCTGCCAGTGTCTTCTCTTGCTCCTCACACTGTATCTGAATTTCCCGATATTGTTTCTTCAATTGTTCATGCTCACTTTGTAAATGTCTTAACTGCTGCACTTCATTTTGTAACTGACTGCTTTTTGCTTTCTCCTGTTCAAGATTTTTCTGTAGATTTCCCCTCCACTCCCTCTCTATTCGTAAATCTGTTTCTAAAGCCGTGCTTAGAAGACAAAAAAGAGCAAGAATTATAACAGGTACTTGTGAGGTGGAATTTGAAGTCTGAATATAGACTAATACAGACAATAAATCTGCGGATTAACATGTCTCGCCTAACGGGGGCTGGACTTAAAAATAAAAAGGTCAATGATGCTTAAATGAAAGTTTGTAAACATTTTAGTAACTAAAAACAATGGAGTTTGCAGTTTGCTGAGATGACATTTAAAAACAAAATGCCATTCTATTAAAAACAAGAGGCCCAAGAGGGCCTGTGGATGCTCTACTTGCTAAAACGGCTCTTATATCAAGGGTTGTCGACATAAAATTCCCTTCAGTACTTCTTTTAAAACAATGCAAAAACGGGATAGGATGGCCTTAGATCGCTCACTTGGTAATCATGGGCATTAAGTCTGCTGTGTCTAGTCTGGCATGGGGTATTTTTTAATTTGTCCCACTTTCTTTTATTAATGAAATTTCATAACAAGAGGTCAATGACCTTGAAGCTCTACTGATAGGTTTTAAATAGCTAGATCAGCATTCCTGTGAAGTTTCATTATATTACTCTATGTAAACAAAAATGGCAAATCAAAATAATTTTTGACAAGGATCAACATCATGTCATACTGATCATTTTAGAAAAAGTCCCATACCAATATCACTAATAGTTTTCAAGAAGTAGTCGCTACAAACTTGTATTTTGAAAATCTATTTTTAGCCATGGCGGCCATCTTGAATTTCTGGCCGACCTGAAATTTTGCTAGGATCAATTAGACATCAAGAGCAACATTCCTGTGAAGTTTCATGGAAATCCGTCGAGTAGTTTCAGAGGAGTAGTCACTACAAGTTTTTACTAAATAAGTCTATGTAAACAAATGTTTAACGTCGAATCAAAATGATTTTCGACAAGGACCAACATCATGTCATGCTGATCATTTTAGAAAAAGTCCCATATCAATATCACTTAGACTTTTCAAGAAGTTGTCGCTACAAACTTGTTTTTTCAAAAATCTATTTTTAGATTTGGTGGCCATCTTGGATTTCACATCAACATGAATTTTTGACAGGATCAACTAGACTTCATGGGCAACATTTCTGTAAAGTTTCGTGAAAATCCATACAGTAGTTTCAGAGGAGTAGTTGCTACAAAAAAAAGTTTACGGATGGACAGAAAGACGGACGACCGACACCGCACCACGGCATAAGCTCTGCTGATCTCTGATGGGTGGGGGCGTTTATATTAACATTTTAAACAAATATGGTAAAGATCAGATAAAAAGTGAAGTAACTACAGGTTAAACAAAGGAAAATACAATATAGCATTTTTCAACAAATCAAGGGCCATAACTCTGTCGTTACTAACAAGATCTAGCTGGTTATCGAACTTGTCCAGGATTTCATTGATATACCGCGCTCTGCACAACTAGACATCCTACTGAGGCTTCCTGCCAAATTTTGTAGAAATCCAACAAGCCGTTTAGGAAAGTAGCGCCGACAAGAAATTTAAAGTAAAAATGTCAAAGGGCCATAACTCCGTCATTAATCAGCGAACTGAAACAAAAGTGTGATATGCACAACTAGACATCTTACCGATGCTTCCTGCCAAGTTTTGTCGAAATCCAACAAGGCGTTTAGGAGGAGATGTGCCGACAAGAAATTTAAAAGTAACAATGTCAAGGGGCCGTAACTCCATCGACAAGAAATTTAAAAGTAACAATGTCAAGGGGCCGTAACTCCATCGACAAGAAATTTAAAAGTAACAATGTCAAGGGGCCGTAACTCCATCAAAAATTAACAAACTGGAAAAAAACGCAACAGACACAGCTAGAAATCATAGCAATGCTTCCTGCTAGCGTTAACACAAAAAAATAAAAAATAAAAAAAAGTAATTAAAAACATTAAAGAGGCACTACCTATATCTACGCGATTGTTAATGTAAAATATTAAATACTCAATATTACTGCATTTATATGTATACAAAGCTATTTTATGAGTATTCTAAGAAGAAACATGGTTCGTATTCCAGTTCTGTAAATGATTAATTATGATCAAAACTATATCTTGAATAAAATGCTGCCCAGCCGTTTATTCCTGCCGGAGAACTACGAGTTTTTACGATTTTCTCGGACATGCGCAATGCGATTACAAACTATTCGGCGCAGTTCCGATAGCAAACGAATCGATCGGAACTCTTCGCTAATCAGACGAGGTAGTTCCGATTGTAAACGAATAAGATCGGAAAATCTCCACAATCGGCTTGTCTAAAACAATTACGAATACAATTTCAAAAATCCGATCTTTTCAATCCTGTTTTTCCCCAGCAAAACGCATATAACATTGGGTGAAATTATTGCCATTTACCTTTTTCATAGTCCTCTTTATAATTAAGTAAAGTTTATATCAATTGGTGGACAAAAATATATAGGTAGAGCCTCTTTAAAATCATTAAATAAATTTAAAAAAAAGAACAAAATCAAAAAAAAAAGAATTGACAAAAAAACAAATAATAATAATAATTAAAAATAAAATAAAATAAAAAAGAATTAATAATTCAAAAAAAAATCATAAAAAAACACACAAAAAAACATCTTAAACAAATATATATATATTAAAAAAAAAAATCAACAAAAATATAATATTAATAATAAAACAAAAAAGCAAAACATCTGGTAAAGTTTGGTAAAGATCAGATGAAAAATGAAAGCCCTATTGTATTAACGAGGCAAAATATCGCATTTTTAACTAAATCAAGGGCCATAACTCCGCTGTTACTGGTCCGATCTGGCTGGTTTTCAAAATAGTCCGAGCTTTCATTAATATTAACAATCTGTTAAAGTTTGGTAAAGATCAGATGACAAATGAAGGCCCTTGGCCGGTAGAGCTAAAAATCATCAGCTCCAAAAAGTAGGTCAAGGTCCTAGATGAAATCCATGCATCCAAAAAGATGCACTACCCAAGACACAACTATGTCAAAATAGTATATTTTTTCTTCCAAAGATCTATAATGCATAATTATAGTTCATGAGAAAGTGATGTAATTGTAACAATTAAAGTTATCTGCCCTTTGCTTGGATGGTGAAGGTCACATCCACATTTGCTACATGATCGAATGCATATAAATATCCAATGTCTAGAACAGCAAGAAAAGATGTTTAGGTCGTATCAATCTTTGCTGACAACTTACTTCTCTTCCTAAGCTTAAATAAAATATATCATGTTTCTTAAAACAAATACTTGAAAAGAGGATGTTATAAGATTAATTTTATACTTTTATATCAGAAGGAAAATCCACACAAGTGTTGGAAATGGGCTGTGTATTTTTTAAAGTACCTATCCCGCCAACTACAGCCAAATTTTACAACATATGTACACTGTTTTTAAACCTACTGATGAGAAGGTAAATATATAATTTAACCTTTTTGAGAATCCAAACTCCTACAGACATAATATAAATGGCTTTAACCAGTCAGGCCAAACCCTAAAGCTGGAGCGTCGAATTAAGCTACCAACCCATAATTCATTTTACGCATATTAAATCACTGGTATTTTAAGAACTAGTAAACAAACCTATTCTTTTAATTGGCACATATACATTATTGTATGACCTGATAAATGGTTTTGTAGTGTCATTTTTCTGTTAACTGGACAGTATGTTTCTTTAATTGAGGGTTCATCCCAGTACAGGTGTAACTAGTCTCGGCCAGCTAGACCATATCATGCATATGTTTTACTTGCAGATATCGGTCTGGGCAGATTAGGCCAATTTAAGCGCCCACTAGCGAGTAACACAATTTATTCGCGCGTTTTTTTCACGCTCATAAAGTCGACGTTTGCGTGACGTCATGTTGTAAAAACAAGTACAACGTCAATTGTTGATGCAGCAGTTAAACTGTTTAACGTCACTTGCTACTTCTCATAAGTTAAAAATAAGAAAATATTATTAAATTAACTTAAAAACATGTTTTTGAAAGTCTCGTTGATTCTCGAAAAATCTCACCAAAATCGCCCAAAACGAGAGGGCGATTTTAAACGTCCTATTTTCCCCAGGCCCTGGTTCTGGATCCGTGTAGCATAGCGTAACGAAGAAATCAGAAGCGGGCCGGATGACCGAGGCTAAGGTGTAACTACATATATAACTAGTAGGGTGTTCCGTAGAACACTTGTGTCGCCTGCCATGTGCTTATTTCAGTAAGAACAATCTAACTATAAAGTTTGAAGATTTGTTCAATCCTTCATGAATTAATGGAGTAGTTTTTTTTTTAAAGTTTATGAAAAAAGGCATAAATCTGCATTGGATAATTGATATAAAGAAAGAACTGTATAAAGTTTCATGACCATAGGTCAATATTTTGCCAAGTTATAAGCTATATTAGGTTGCAGTTTAATTTTTTATGAAAAGAGGGCATAACTCTGTCAAAATGAAAATCAGAGTTATTGGTCATGGGTAATAATATTCTGTGTGATAAGGTGAATATATGTGTGAAGTTTCATGAACATAGGTCAAATACTTCTTAAGTTATGGCCAGTTATGAGCCTGGTTAGGTTGCAGGTTAAAGTTTTACAAAAGGGGGCATAACTCTGTCAAAATGAAAGTCAGAGTTATTGGGCATGTGCAACAGCATTCCTTGGGTTAAGATGAAGATGTGTGTGAGGTTTCATAAATATATGTCAAACACATTATAAGTTATGGCCAAGGTTAGGTTGCAGGTTAAAGTGTGACGGACGACGGATGACGTACGATGGACAAAGTGATCCCTAAGTGTCTGCCATGCTATGCAGGTGACACAACAAAGGAGAATATACAGCAGTGTTGTGCTGAACCCTTGATTCATGTGGAATCTTTTATTTGGAGAAAGAAAATGTGTGTGGTTCTACAGATTATTTGTCAATTTGTTGATTTCCTACTTTGAAAAGCTCCAAAACACTATATTATGCTGATTTGATGTAATTTAAACACAGTGTGTGCGGCTAATAATGTATTACATGTCAGTGAAACTATAGAAAATTATGTTACAAATACACATGGTGTCAGGAGCAGTCTGGAAACGTGTTTATGTTTTGTTATTGTTCTTGCTATTCCAAACTCAAATTATAAACTGAAACACTTGTGGCTTTGTTACATGATACATTTCGGCAGTTTTGTTACTCAGACTCTATTATTGGATACTTATAAACCTACAATTTTATTTTAATAATACAATAATTATACACATATTTTAATATTACAGCATGTGCTATATGAAGTACCAACCACCTCACCAACTAACTTTTAATCAAATACCAACAATTACCAAAGGTATGTAACCAGTGCACCATATAAGCAATTTTTAAAAGTTTTTCAGAATTAAAAATTGAAAATTCAATATTAAAAAAAAAAATTGGAGTAAAATCCGCATTGAACATTTACAATTCTATATTTGTAAGTAAACAGAAACTTTTACAAAATTATGATTACTCTTAAAAAGTCAGCATTGTGAATTTATTTAATGAGTAGAATTCTGCTTCACAGAATAGCTAAACTGGAACACTGATGCAACATGTTCTAAATGAGCCGGTGAAAAAGCATGTTCACCTTTTTTTCCTTTGTTTCATTTTAAGGAAATTATTTTAGGAACTGTTAAACAAATATCACTGTAAGTGACATATGCCCCCGAAGTCACATTTGACCTCTAAGTATGACCTTGACCTTGGAGCCACGGACCTGGATTGTGTGCGCAACACGTCGTTTGGTTGTGGTGAGCACTTGTGCCAAGTTATTTGAAAATCCATCCAGGCATGCAAAAGTTATTGATCGGACACGATTTGACCTTTGACCTCTAAATGTGACCTTGACTTTGGGGCCACATACCTGGATTTTGTGTGCGACACATCATCTTATTTGCCAAGTTATTTGAAAATCCGTCCATGAATGCCAGAGTTATTGACCGGACACAATTTGACTTTTGACCTCCAAGTGTGAATTCATGTTGAAGACCTGGGTTTTGGGCGCGACACATCGTCTTGTTATGGTGATCACTTGTGCCAAGTTATTTAAAAATCCCTGCATGGGTTGTGACGTTACGGTCCGGAAACAAAATTGCGTACCTGTTTTTGACCTATGAACTTCAAGTGTGACCTTGACCTTTGAGGTACGGACCCGGGTTTTTCGCGCGACATATCGTCTTGTTATGGTGATCATTTGTGCCAAGTTATTTAAAAATCCCTACAGGGGTTGTGACGTTACAGTCCGGAAACGAAATTGCGTACCTGTTTTTGACCTATGAACTTCAAGTGTGACCTTGACCTTTGAGGTACGGACCCGGGTTTTTCGCGCGACATATCGTCTTGTTATGGTGATCATTTGTGCCAAGTTATTTAAAAATCCCTACAGGGGTTGTGACGTTACAGTCCGGAAACGAAATTGCGTACCTGTTTTTGACCTATGAACTTCAAGTGTGACCTTGACCTTTGAGGTACGGACTTGGGTTTTGCGCGCGACACATCGTCTTGTTATGGTGATCACTTGCGTCAAGTTAATTAAAAATCCATGCCGGGGTTTTGAAGGTACAGTCCGGACACCAACAGCGGAATGACGGACGGACTGACGGACACAGCGATTACTATATGCCCCTGAAACCTTTTTGGGGGCATAAAAATATATGTATCAAAATGCTGCTCTAACTTACCATTACACTATCATATTATTTCCAAATACAATACATTGGTGTGCAAACATTCAACAAAATGTCTGCAAACTGAAATAAACATAACCGCTCTTTTCAGTTATTATTCCCTAAATATCTGTTCCATTTTATATATACTGAATGTGAATACCGTTTGTTGTCTTTGTCTGCCAAATTCTGACCCAATTTTCTGGCCGTCTCCACCGCAGCATGTTTATCATTTTCACTGTGCTTTAATCTGAAAATTCAAAATAGCTATTCATGTAAGGCATGTGTACAAGCAGCTTCTACACACCACATATCAGCACAACCTCGTACGTTACACAATGTCACCTCCCCTGTGTAATCTGTGCAATTCTTTAATTACAGATGTAAAACAACTGAATACAGTTTAAAGACTCTCCCAAAAACCTCTAGTAGTTACCACTCAGCTCAAGTTACATGATAATCAGCTTGGTGGTCGGCATACCCAGCATGAGGTCAATAAAATGGCAATAAATCACCTAACATGCCAGCTAATGAGCTAAAACTTTGTCCATGCAGAATTAAATGTTAGAAGTATATATCACTACCTTATCTCTATTTTGTTACACCAACTTATTTCTATTTTTTTAAATGTGCCTATCTGCTGTCAGATAATTGATGCCCTACTGTGTAAAAATGAGTATTTTATTGCTCTGCAGTCAGTTAATTACATGGATGAATTATAGAGATTCTCAATAAACAGGAAAACCTCGGGGACAGTCCATAAACTGAAGTCGTTAACGGTTCATTAACCCATTGTCTTAGGTTAATAAGAGCCGCCCAAGAGATAGGGGAAAATACATAGTGATAATCAATTCCCTATTCTTCCAAAAAGATTTCTATTGTTCCCTAGCTTATACAGAAGGATGACCGTCCATTGTTCCCTAGCATATACAGAAAGATGACCACCCATTGTTCCCTAGCATATACAGAAGGATGACCGCCCATCGTTCCCTAGCATATACAGAAGGATGACCGTCCATTATTCCCTAGCATATACAGAAGGATGACCGTCCATTATTCCCTAGCATAAACAGAAGGATGACCGTCCATTGTTCCCTAGCATATACAGAAGGATGACCGCCCATTGTTCCCTAGCATATACAGAAGGATAACTCTCCATTGTTCCCTAGCATATACAGAAAGATGACGCCCATTGTTCCCTAGCATATACAGAAGGATGACCGCCCATCGTTCCCTAGCATATACAGAAGGATGACCGTCCATTATTCCCTAGCATATACAGAAGGATGACCGTCCATTGTTCCCTAGCATATACAGAAGGATGACCGTCCATTATTCCCTAGCATATACAGAAGGATGACTGCCCATTGTTCCCTACAATACAGATGGATGACCGTCCATTATTCCCTAGCATATACAGAAGGATGACCGTCCATTGTTCCCTAGCATATACAGAAGGATGACCGTCCATTATTCCCTAGCATATACAGAAGGATGACTGCCCATTGTTCCCTAGCATATACAGAAAGATGACCGCCCATTGTTCCTTAGCATATACAGAAAGAAGACCGCCCATTGTTCCCTAGCATATACAGAAGGATGACCGTCCATTGTTCCCTAGCATATACAGAAGGATAACCATCCATTGTTCCCTAGCATATACAGAAGGATGACCGTCCATTGTTCCCTAGCATATACAGAAGGATGATCCATTGTTCCCTAGCATATACAGAAAGATGACCGCCCATTGTTCCCTAGCATATACAGAAGGATGACCGTCCATTGTTCCCTAGCATATACAGATGGATGACCATCCAATGTTCCCTAGCATATACAGAAGGATGACCGCCCATTGTTCCCTAGCTTATACAGAAGGATGACCGTCCATTGTTCCCTAGCATATACAGGCGGATGACCGCCCATTGTTCCCTAGCATAAACAGACAGATGACCGCAAATTGTTCCCTATCATATACAGAAGGATGACCGCCCATTGTTCCCTAGCATATACAGAAGGATGACCGTCCATTGTTCCCTAGCATATACAGAAGGATGACCGTCCAATGTTCCCTAGCATATACAGAAGGATGACCATCCATTGTTCCCTAGCATATACAGAAGGATGACCGTCCATTGTTCCCTAGCATATACAGAAGGATGACCGCCCAATGTTCCCTATCATATACAGAAGGATGACCGCCCATTGTTCCCTAGCATATACAGAAGGATGACCGTCCATTGTTCCCTAGCATATACAGAAGGATGACCGTCCAATGTTCCCTAGCATATACAGAAGGATGACCGTCCATTGTTCCCTAGCATATACAGAAGGATGACCGTCCATTGTTCCCTAGCATATACAGAAGGATGACAGTCCATTGTTCCCTAGCATATACAGAAGGATGACCGTCAAATGTTCCCTAGCATATACAGAAGGATGACCGTCCATTGTTCCCTAGCATATACAGAAGGATGACCGTCCAGTGTTCCCTAGCATATACAGAAGGATGACCGCCCATTGTTCCCTATCATATACAGAAGGATGACCGCCCATTGTTCCCTAGCATATACAGAAGGATGACCGTCCGTTGTTCCCTATCATATACAGAAGGATGACCGCCCATTCTTCCCTAGCATATACAGAAGGATGACTGCCCATTGTTCCCTAGCATATACAGAAGGATGACCGTCCATTGTTCCCTAGCATATACAGAAGGATGACCGCCCATGGTTCCCTAGCATATACAGAAGGATGACCGCCCATGGTTCCCTAGCATATACAGAAGGATGACCAACCATTGTTCCCTAGCATATACAGAAGGATGACCGTCCAAAAACAGAGGTCAAACAAATATAATGCCTACTTAATAGGGACACACAAACATTTTGTGATTTTTTTCATATATATAGAGGATCTGACACGAGAACTCATTCATTATTGAATTTATTAAACGAGTTGGCAAAATGATATAATGCGAGGCCGAGCATTAAATCATTTTTGCTAACAAGTGTAATAAATTCAATAATGAATGAGAACGAATGTTAGATTCTATTTATCACATAACTCACATATGGACTTTTATTGCATTTTGCCTGTCGCTTTAACACGTGAAACCGGCAAAAACTGTGGGAACTGGATCATTGTTATTATCGATTTTTTTTGACAGCGCATACTAGGCTAATTTGCATACTTATATAACTAGTGGTATATCGAAAATATAGAATGATGTTATTCCACTCCCACACCGCAAGTTATGTGATAAAAAACATTATGCTGAGGCATAATACCACTTTGATATTTGTTCAGTTTATTTGTGAGATGGCTTACTTTTTCTCATTATCTTTGAGCACTGACACAAGCTGATTGGTTTTCTCTTCCAGCTTTGTAACCATCTCTGTCTTGTGTTTCAGCGACATGTCACATGTCTGAAATATGCAAATATATCATCAGAAAACTGGAGGAAAGCAACTTGTTTGTCTTTTTAAAAGTGGGTATATCAGGCTTTGGGGCTAAATTTGTTTAAAATAAATAAAAATGAAATGATCAATCTAAAATGTGAAATTGTTAAAAGAAATATAGATGGAACATTAACAGTTCCCTATAATACCGTACAATAATTAATAATCATAATTTGCATCGTCTTATCAGACTATAGAGGAATTCCAAAGTTATAAAAAGCCGTCATGCGAAGCACCTCAACAATACCTAAACATGACAGTCGCAATGCACTGCAATTTTTATCAGCAAGTTTTAAAAGCTAACTATGGCATGTAACCAGTTAGGAAATACCTTCTTCTGGTCGGTTATTTTAAAAATTGAGTGTAATTTCTTTTGCAGGTTTATGGGTCATTTGGTTTATTTTAACCAATTTAATACAGAAATAATATTACAATAAAAACATCATCTTGTGATATTATTCTCCCGGACTTAATAAGTTCCTTCCATGACAGAAAACAAATGTGTAATAAAAACAATTGGAATCACAAATATAGACTACTCTTTATGACAGTAACAACTGTTGCAACAAACTTATCGAGAGGACGTGAGCGGTAGCTAGCATATTTCACTACCATTCATGAACAGTCTCAATCAAACCGAGACTGCAATATTTTGTATGTGTCGTGTTCGGCCGTTTCCAAAGGTCCACTCTCGTACACTTTTATATAGCACAGTGGCATTGCTTGTGCAGTGTGGCGGCAGTAAAACATTTCCCAGGCGCTTGCAATCAGGACTGTTATTCATTCGATCTTTGGAGATCGCTGATCCCCATACTTATATTTAGTTATCGGTGATATATTTTCAATTGCTTTTGATTTCTTATTTAATTTTCTTATTTAATTAGCGGTGGTTCCGCTACTCCGGCCGATAAAAGGCTCTGGGTATTGTTTAACCACTCATAGGATATGATGTCTGCTTTTTTATTTAGTCTTTTGGCTGTTACATGTGATATGCAGGCTTCATAACCGTTGCTCCTAACTAAATTCCATTTTGTTTATTTCGCTCTTCATGGCATAGTATTTTGTTAGATACCCAGGGACCCGATGCCTCTGGGCATGGGGGAAGAAAAGATCTCTATGTCCACCGCCATATGCATGCCATCTTCGGGATGGTTAAAATTTGTACTATTGAATTTATGAATATTGAGTTCTGCTCAACCCGGGGCTAGAGGGCGTGAGCGGTAGCTAGCATATTTCACTACCGTTTATGAACAGTCTCAATCAAACCGAGACTGCAATATTTCGTAAGTGTCGTGTTCAGCCGTTTCCAAAGGTCCACTCTCATACTCTTTTATCGGAAAACACTGCAGCAATGACCACTGCAGCAATGCCAACTCTAAACAAAAACCAAAAATTGTTATTGTCCATGGGACAAAAACGTATGGCTCCCCCACTCGCCTGAACAGACATAATTGACGACTCTAGGTTCAACCGTTTTCTATTGATCTGAGATCGTTTTGATATTCAATATCCCTGTGACTGTATCTACTACCTGTATCAGTAAGGCCACATAAAAAAATGTGTGGTTCAGGTAACCCGACCGACCCTATTTTAAGGGGTCGACCCTAAAAAAAATTATGAAAAATTAAAAAAAAAAAAAATTAAAAAATTAAAAAAATTAAAAAAAAAATCGAGAATTTAACATATTAAATTCATTATCAGAATTGAATTCATTACTGAGAAAGAAAAAAAAAAGCCTACCTACCTACCCTATTTTTTTTTGCCAGTGTTACCTGAACCACACATATTATTTTGTTTGGCCTAATATCTACTGGTGATGACCGACCATCCTTCCAAGTTTGAGGACCCTAGGTCCAACCATTCTCTAGTTATTGATCGGACATCGTTTTGATAGCAATGTCACCGCGACCTTGACCTTTGACCTAGTGACCCCAAAATCAATAGGGGTCATCTACTGGTCATGACCAACCAACCTTCCAAGTTTGAGGACCACAGGTCCAACCATTCTCTAGTTATTGATCGGACAACGTTTTGATAGTCAATGTCAATGTGGGGGAGCCATAACTAAGAGATGAATACCCCCGCTTTTTTGCTATAGCCAATGATGGGCAAAATGAAGAATAATGAATGTCTAAAATATGTAAAACAAAGGTCCATAATTCTGTAAAAAAAATTAATGCAGAATCGAAAAACCATGAATGCAGATACACATCATATCATCACGTGTGAACTGTACAGTGTTCTTTCTCCCCAGGAATTTGTCAAGGCATGTCGCTTTTATCATAGAAAATATGCTTCAGAGTGTATCCTTATTCCTGAACCCTATATGTATTGATAGTTTGTTAGAGAGACACTTGCTTTATATAAGAAATAGGCTAGTGATTCCATATATTTTATTTTTAATTATTTAAGCCAAACAAAAATTAAATAATTAAAATGTGTTACATGTCTTTTTGAAAATAAAGCATGTTGCAAAAGCACTTAGGTTCTGAAGTCATGATAAATGTGACACGCCTTAATAGCCTGGGGAGAACACTGCTGTAATAACAATCCATGAAAAGTGTTAAAGTGAAATATCCACACGAAGTTCATTATAGAGTGAACTATTCTTAGTTAAATAAAGGGCCATAATTCAGTAATAAATTAGGCATCAAAAATGTGTAATGTAGAAGGACGTAAAGTAATCAGTTGTTATGTGTACATGAATTTTGGGAACAATCAATTAAAAAATGTTTGAGAAAAAAATGTGTTAACAGGTCATTATACAATAGACTAGTACAGTTGAAAATTGTAAGCCAAACAAAGGGCCATAATTCTGTAATAAATTAGCCATTCAATGATGGGTGATGTACAGGGACATAAGGTCATCAGTTGGTATGTGTACATGAAATTTGGGAACAATCAATTCGAAAATGTTTGAGAAAAAATGTGTTAACATGTACAATATTAGAGTGGAAAATTCTAAGTCAAAGAAAGGGCCATAATTCTGCAATAAATAGACAGTCAATAGTGGCTGATGTACAGGGACAAAAGGTCATCAGTTTCTATGTGTACATGACGTTTGGAAACAATCTATTCGAAAATGTTTCAGAAAAAATGTGTTAACAGGTCATTATACAATAGTAGAGTGGAAAATTCTAAGTCAAACAAAGGGCCATAACTCTGTAATAAATTAGGTAATCAATGATGGGTGATGTAGAGGGACATGAGGTCATCACTTGTTATGAGTATATGAAGTTTGGGAACAATCCATTCAAAAGTGTTTGAGAGTCAAACGAAGGGCCATAACTCTGTAATAAACTAGGCAGTCAATGATGGGTGATGCAGAGGGACATAAGGTCTTCAGATGTTATGAGTATATGAAGTTTAGGAACAATCCATTCAAAAGTGTTTGAGATATGCAAGTATTAGAAATGTGTTACGCGACGCGACGTGACAGAAATAAGTTACAGGACGCTACGGGACAATGAGGACGAAGTGATCCCTATATATCCTCCACTTTGTGAAAGTGGGGTATAAATATTTAGCCATACAAATTCAATAACCTTTTTATTGTATACTTTCATATTGTTTTCGCCGATACTAATTATTTTGTTATTTCTATTGTAAATGTGTTCTTTCTTCAACGTTGGATTCAATTCGTGTCCTGCCGTTCATTTAATATAGTGCGGATGAATAGCGTCAAAAATGTATCTCACTGAATTTTGTCCGGCTGTCAGCGTTTGATTTGCATTCTTGCATTTGCCATATATGCTGGGTTTTTTAATTTTGTTTGTATTTTATTATACGTCGGATGACGAAAGATAGTGTAATTATTGTTCTTTCAAACCGACATTTTGAAGTAACTCTTTTTCGGATGTCCGCAATTTCAGACGAACGGAAACAAACTGTATAAATTAAAGTCCGGCACGTTGATTTTAGATTATGATAGATGTAATTCACTTTTATTGCTGTAATGTTTCTGAAAAATACATTTCAAAACATTTAAAAAGAGGGCAGCACTTGAGAGAGCGAGAGAGAGAGAGAGAGAGAGAGAGAGAGAGAGAGAGAGAGAGAAAGACAGATACACTATGAACCCAATAAAATACTGATCAATGGAATGATCAAGAGAGAGAGAGACTCCACATTCAACTTTTAAATACCTAAAGAATGCAAATATACATGATCAATATGGGTACTTCATTTGCTTTTTCTATTTTGTCAGTTTCCATTTTGATGTACAATGTCAGAAGTAGTTCCGGCATTTACTTCCGGCTTTCTATTTTGCGGCTCTTAGCAAGCGCTAGAAAAACTTCGGGTGCAATATCAACGTGTGCCGTATCGTAGAATACTGCACAATTAGCTCAATGTAAAATAAACGGGACAATATGAAAGTATACAATAAATTATAATACAGCAGCATGCACAGTGCCTATAATACAGTTGCACGTGCTATTGTTTGTCGGAGGTATCTTATTGGTTTGATTGGTTGAAATGCATAAATGATTGACAACTGGAAATTAAACAGAAACAGCAATAACAACTAGCATTATTATGACCTTTATCAGACTGTCACATGATTCACTTAATCACACTGTCACATGAGCATCTGATGCCACCAAACACCTAGTTAACACATAATATATACGACGTCAGATATATACGTATTCATAAGTCTGTTGTATAATTATGTTATATTTGGTGTTAATAATTAATTTGTGATGTGATATATCAGTATTATATTAATATTTATTTAGTTCTGTATCTTATATAACATACCTTTTGCGACCTATGTATTATACTAATATGAACTTCTAACGCCAGGTAGTATCAATTTTGCAATTTCTCCCGAGCGAGTGAAAAATATTCGATACCGTTCATGTTCAATGTATTATGTTTATATCTAACCCTATTCTAGTACACATGAATCCTCACTGGAATAAACCTTTGTGGACTTTACTATCCATTAATTGTATCATGTACTTGTTTTTAACTCTGCAGTAATACATGACAGAAAGACAGATTTATTGAACTTGCAATCTGCATGCAGTTACATTATCTAGATCAAATGAACGCTGAATGTTGATTGCATGATTGGACATAACATGAACATACGTTGCATGTTTCTAGTATACTCTGGTGCTTTTAGGAATGCAGTTTATGGATGACCGGCAAACAATATACCATAATATGTTCCGTTTTTCAAATGAGCATATAAGAAGTGACATAATTCTGTTTTGTTGAAGATAACATCTTACATGAAAAATGTTAAACAAAACAAACAAGAGGTCAATGACCTTGAAGCTCTACTGATAGATTTTGATAGCTAGATCAGCCATGGGAACCTGTGATTCAGTTTCATGGAAATAAAACCAACACCATCAGAGAAGTAGTCGCCACAAGTTTTTCCTATATCACTCTATGTAAAAAAGGATGGTCACTGGCAGCCATGTTTGACATGGAATCAAAATGAATTTTGTTTAGGACCAACTATATGTCATGTCAGTCATTTTAGTAAAGATTCCAAATCAATACCACATACGATTTTTGAGAAGTTGTTGCCACAAAC
The DNA here is from genome assembly GCA_037043455.1 of Cyrtodaria siliqua. NCBI lineage: Eukaryota > Metazoa > Mollusca > Bivalvia > Adapedonta > Hiatellidae > Cyrtodaria > Cyrtodaria siliqua. The sequence continues at coordinate 25,811 of JAWPHD010018765.1, forward strand.
TTGTATTTAAGCTCTGTTAGCCATCTTGAATTTCCGGCCAACCAGATTTTTACTTGGGACTAATTGGATATTAAGACAAACATAATAATCATTCAACTGGAACATGGTGACGATATACATAACTAGATATGGTACTGATCATCCCTGCAAAGTTTCATTAAAATCTGGCCAAATGAAAGCCCTATCATCTTAATGAGGCAAAATACAGCATTTTTAACTAAATCAAGGGCCGTAACTCCGGTGTTACTTATACGATTTGGCTGGTTTTCAAATTTATCTGAGCTTACTTTGATATTAACATCTCTGTAAGTTTGGTAAAGATCAAATAATAAACGAAGGTGCTAGAAGGTTCAAAAGGCAGAATATAGCTTTTTCAGAAAAACAAGGGCCATAACTCTGCTGATACTTTCCCATTTGGTTGGTTTTCGAACTCATCTGAGCATTCATTGATATTAACAATATGTGCTAGTTTGGTAAAGATCAAATAATAAATGAAGGTGCTAGAGAGTTCACAATATGGCATTTCTCAGCAAATCAAGGGCCACAACTCTGCTGCTAGTCATTTGATTTGGCTATTTTCAAACTTGATCGAGTTTTCATTGATATTAACAATCAGTGTAAGTTTGGTAAAGATCAAGTAATAAATGAAGGTGCGAAAGTGTTCACAAGGCATAAAATGGCATATTTTAGCAAACACAAGGGCCATAACTCCAGCATAAATGGTCCGATCTGGCTGTTTTTCAAACTCGTACAAGATTTCATTGCTATTAACAATCTATGCAAGCTTGGTAAAATGAACGTGCTAGAGCTTGCATAGATTGTTGACAGCTCGGACAGATTCGAAACCAGCCAAATCGGATCAGTAACACCAGAGTTATGGCCCTTGTTTTTTCTGAAAATGCCATTTTCTGCCTTATTCACTGAAAAATGCCATTTTCTGCCTTATTCACAAGGCAGAAAATGGCATTTTTCAGAAAAAACAAGGGCCATAACTCTGGTGTTACTGATCAGATTTGGCTGGTTTCGAATCTGTCCGAGCTGTCGCAAGGCAGAAAATGGCATTTTTCAGAAAAAACAAGGGCCATAATTCTGGTGTTACTGATCCGATTTGGCTGGTTTCGAATCTGTCCGAGCTGTCATTGATATTAACAATCTATGCAAGTTTGGTAAAGATCAAATAATAAATGAAGGTGCTAGAGTGTTCACAAGGCTATATATGGCATTTTTCAGCAAAACAAGGGCCATAACTCCGGTGAAACTAATCTGGCTGGTTTTCAAACTTGTTCGAGCTTTCATTGATACAAAGACACTTGCAAAGTTTCGTAATGATCCGATTAATAATGAAGGCCCTAGTTATCAAGACGGACAACGGACAACTCGTCAACCCATAAGCTCTGCTGGCCTTCGGCTAGTAGAGGCCAGTAGAGCTAAAAATTAGGTAGGGAAAATGTTTCATTTTCTAAAAATATTTTATTTTATATTTTGTCCTTTTTTTTTAACTCAATACATTTATAACCTATAATCAACGAATTTAAATATAATTATATTCGATGATATCAGATACAGAACAGATAAAATGTTTAAGGTCTGCCCCTAAAAACAGGGGTCAGTCGGGAAACCGGAACTGCACACATAATTTTATTTGGCCCTATATTCATGTTTGTGCAGATTCAATGCCAGTTCACTGGCTAACGGAGCACTACATTTCCACAGAAATGTTTTTTCAAACAATGTAAGAAATTAAATATTCGCTATATATGACGCCACGGGCAATTAACCACATCCACCTGTTCATGTGTTGCTACGGAAATGAGATAAGTACAGTAATAGAATACAGTGAAACATTTCACAGGCGATGATGTACAACAGTCGACACTGGTAGCCACTGGCACTATTTCTTCAACTTTTTCATGGACAAATCCTTTGACTATATATAGTGGTTAAATATCTCCTCAATTTGAACAGTATTTCAGTAGTGTCTTATCAGCAACCGCATGAAGCCAGTGTACGCCTAGTGAAAGAAGTGTATATACGAGGGCCGTTCAAATATTACGTGGATAATTTTAATAGTTATTATACTTTTATAAATCAAGTAAAATAAATTATATGGCAATAAAGGTTTATATATTCACCTTCATATTAGTAAATATTATAAAATTATTTGAAACAGATTCAAGAATTACGAGTTAGTACAACCCCACTGTAGCCGCCACAGAGCATGTCATTTGTGTGCTATGGCGTCGCCTTGAAAACTGACAACCTACCGTTATAAATGATGAAAATGCTACAAATAACAAACGCAATTGTTATTTAATTAGATTTTTGTATTATTCATGGTTTGCATTAAATAAATATTTTACATCATTGTTGGATATATAAATCATGTTTTATAGGTAGCTTTGGAAAGAGATCATACGAATTTGATCGAGTTTAGCATACATATTCAACATATTTAGAAACAATTAACACAGTTATTCCAAAAGACATGTTTATTGAATATATATCGGTATTCCTAATTTATTAACATATATATTTTAAAGAAAATATGTAAGATTTTAAAAGTTTACTTTCTGTATTTTATTTTGGTATTATTTGTTTTGTTTTATTAGTTCATATTATTTAATATTCTATTAACATTTTATTGCTCCGTGATTTTTGTTGACATCGTCAGTTTCAACTTAAAAGCAAGGAAGTGTTCATCTACTTATTTATATTAATCATAGTTCTCCTTGTTCAATATTCATAAAATTTCATAATTGTAATGTTGGAATACCAGTGACAATGATACTTTAGTTTTGTGTATTTTTGCCGACGATTTTCCTTTTATTTAGCCATTCCCTAAATGCAGTTATAAAATAAAGACATCACATTTTGGACTGCTCCGTAGATGGGTTTCAAGCCCTATTATATATCATTCATTGCAACGTAACTAGACATGTTATACATTTTTTGTTTAAATCAGTTGATTTCTTATGAGTTGGATTACAACATGTATGAATCTTAAAAGTTTACGTCCATAAGTGAGTGCGATATCGAAAAGGTCCTCGTATTATTTGAACAGCCCTCGTAATTACTTTATTCCTTATTTGCTTTTTGCCAAACTTGGAACATTATGTACAGCTATTCCCTCCTACGACTAGAGGTACACTAGCTTCCTGCAGTTGTTGTCTACGACTAGAGGTACACTAGCTTCCTGCAGTTGTTGTCATACGACTAGAGGTACACTAGCTTCCTGCAGTTGTTGTCATACGACTAGAGGTACACTAGCTTCCTGCAGTTGTTGTCTACGACTAGAGGTACACTAGCTTCCTGCAGTTGTTGTCTACGACTAGAGGTACACTAGCTTCCTGCAGTTGTTGTCATACGACTAGAGGTACACTAGCTTCCTGCAGTTGTTGTCTACGACTAGAGGTACACTAGCTTCCTGCAGTTGTTGTCTACGACTAGAGGTACACTAGCTTCCTGCAGTTGTTGTCTACGACTAGAGGTACACTAGCTTCCTGCAGTTGTTGTCATAAGCCACTGCTGAATAACTGCTCAAATTGCCACTGCTGAATAACTGCTCAAATTGCCACTGCTGAATAAGTGCTCAAATTGCCACTGCTGAATAAGTGCTCAAATTACCACTGCTGAATAAGTGCTCAAATTGCCACTGCTGAATAAGTGCTCAAATTGAGCAGATATTTATCCCCCAATCAAAGGACTGTAATGTTATTTTTTCAAATAAATATAGTGACTGTCATTTTCCCTTTTCTTTGTTTTTTTGTTACGCTATAAAAGATGACGTCAGCATAAGGATCAGGGGGATGACAGGGCTGGGACTAAATACACACCTTCATCATCATCGATCATCATCACATTGATATTGATTAAAGTTCTGGTGGTATCACAATTACATGTAATAGATAGCGACAGTATGGTCTCATCGAGTTGGATGATTTAATCGATGGGCGATGATTTAATCGATGGGCCTACGCTCATCAAGGTGTTTAAATCAACCAACAAGATGAGACCATATTCTATTTATTTAGTAGCATGTCCATTCAGCTGTCTCCCATTTTCTGATTTTCCAATAACTGGTATTTAGAGTACACCATTTGTTCAGACAGGTGTTATTTTCAATTAAACGATTTACACCTGTGCAAATACAAGGAATTTCAGAGACCATGCTACACATTATAACAGTGCAAGGCAAGTATGGTTATATGTAATTCTATACACATACTAGTGTGTATGTACAGGGTTTAACAGTGTTTCTGACAATGTTTCTGTCATGTCATGATGGTGTCTAGTTGTAGCAGCGAGATCAATGCTGCCACACTTGTAAATTATGCCGTAGACGCATGACATGATACCCCACCCATGTACATTATACTGACACCAGGCTGACACACGTTCACCACCACAAAGGTTACTATACACAACTATACACATGTACAGGTACCCTTACACCACACGACGGTTACTATACACAACTATACACATGCAAAGGTACCCTTACACCACCACGACGGTTATTATACACAACTATACACATGCAAAGGTACCCTTACACCACCATGACGATGGCTGCTATACACAACTATACACATGCAAAGGTACCCTTACACCACTCCATGGTTACCATACACAACTATACACATGCAAAGGTACCCTAACACCACCACCACGGTTATGATACACAACTATACACATGTAAAGGTACCCTTAAACCACCACGACAATGGTTACTATACACAACTATACACATGCAAAGGTACCCTTACACCACCACCACGGTTACGATACACAACTATACACATGTCAAGGTACCCGTACACCACCACAACAATGGCTGCTATACACAACTATACACATGCAAAGGTACACATACACCACCACCATGGTTACCATACACAACTAGACAAATGCAAAGGTACCCTTACACCACCATGATGGTTACTATACACAACTACACACATGCAAAGGTACACATACACCACCACCATGGTTACCATACACAACTATACACATGCAAAGGTACCCTTACACCACCACGATGGTAAATATACACAACTATACACATGCAAAGGTACCCTTACACCACCATGACGATGGCTGCTATACACAACTATACACATGCAAAGGTACCCTTACACCACTCCATGGTTACCATACACAACTATACACATGTAAATGTACCCTTACACCATCACCACGGTTATGATACACAAATATGCACATGCAAAGGTACCCTTACACCACACAACGATGGTTACTATACACAACTAAACACATGTAACTATACCCTTACACCACCATGACGGTTACTATACACAACTATACACATGCAAAGGTACCCTTACACCAGCACGATGGTAAATATACACAACTATACATATGCAATTAGGTACCCTTACAACACCACCATGGTTACTATACACAACTATACACATGCAAAGGTACCCTTACACCACCATGATGGTTACTATACACAACTACACACATGCAAAGGTACACATACACCACCACCATGGTTACCATACACAACTAGACAAATGCAAAGGTACCCTTACACCACCATGATGGTTACTATACACAACTACACACATGCAAAGGTACACATACACCACCACCATGGTTACCATACACAACTATACACATGCAAAGGTACCCTTACACCACCACGATGGTAAATATACACAATTATACATATGCAATTAGGTACCCTTACAACACCACCATGGTTACTATACACAACTATACACATGCAAAGGTACCCTTACACCACCATGATGGTTACTATACACAACTACACACATGCAAAGGTACACATACACCACCACCATGGTTACCATACACAACTATACACATGCAAAGGTACCCTTACACCACCACCACGGTTACAATACACAACTATACACATGTAAAGGTACCCTTACACCACCACGATCATTACTATACACAACTAGACTTGCATGTGTATAGTTGTGTATAGTAACCATCATGGTGGTGTAAGGTTACCTTTGCATGTGTATAGTTGTGTATAGTTGTGTATAGTAACCATCATGGTAGTGTAAGGGTACCTTTGCATGTGTTTAGTTCTGTATAGTAACCATCGTGGTGGTGTAAGCGTACCTTTGCATTTTTTCCGAATTTTATTAAAAATCACGCTAAAATTCCCAATTTTATGAAAAATCTAGCTAAAATTCCCAATTCCAGGGGTACGGGTCATGTTCCCAAAATCATGAAAAAAAGCCCTGACCATAAACAACTATACAAATGCAAAGGTACCCTTACACCACCAGCGAGATGGTTACCATACACAACTATACACATGCAAAGGTACCCTTACACCACCACCACCACGGTTACCATAAACAACTATACAAATGCAAAGGTACCCTTACACCACCAGCGAGATGGTTACCATACACAACTATACACATACATGCAAAGGTACCCTTACACCACCACCACGACGGTTACCATAAACAACTATACACATGCAAAGGTACCCTTACAACACCACCATGGTTACTATACACAACTATAGGTATCACAGATTGACTAAGAGGAATACTGAGGAGATAATTATGTTGATATAATATACTGATAAAAATAAGTTTAGCAAGTAAATAACATTTAAATCTCGTTGACCAGATTCTAGGATATGACTGTGTAGAAGCAGTCGTGGGCAATATAACTTCATTTACATACTAATCGGTTATATTAAGGGAATAAGTCTCAAAAGAAATATGTAAAAACAACAGCATAATGTGGTAGTCTGCAGAAATTATAATTTTGCTCTTATTTCAATGTAAAGGGAGGTAATTTCACAAATGGTAAACTTTGGTTCCCTACATCTTTATAAAGGCAAGGAATTGTGATAGCGTTTTTTATAACTTGAGACCCATAACAGTTATTTTGTAATGGTTTAGTATTGGTCTTTACCTTATTTGCATTTTTAAATGTGAAATAATATGTTTTAACTAAAGATATAACTCCGATACTTACATTGGAATACAAAAAGTAAGTGAAAAAGAAGATCAACCTAAGTTATGCCGATGATTTAAAATACTTCACAATATAAAATAACATTACATTTCTTTAAGCTAGATGTTCATAAGGGTTTGCTAAACTTTATTTTTCAGTATATTCTTACATGACATGGGGCTTCTAGTTTGTTTCTCATTTGAAATGTCACATTGGTTAGCCTTCAAGGATCGCACAGCAATCTTGATTTCTTTTTTAACACGTTGCATCCCATTTTTTCTAAATAACTTGCAAATTTGCAAATCATTATCAATAATTATTTCATAAATACTTCAAGACTGCCATGTGTCGTTTAAGATACATGTGGTCTAGGATCAAAATACAAGAGGGGAACAGTTTACAATCAGTTGAAACATGACCTGTTAACACAGGCTGAGTCATATTATGACACCGATCTCAGAGGGAGATGAAACAAAACCTGAAGTTTCCCTTCATGCATGCCAATGCCAGTGAGCGAACCCAAGAGGTGCAGAGGTCTGCAGCTCTGAAGACTGCTAGTTTAAAATCAAGATATATGAAAGCTGACCGTGTATTTCTTCAATTACTTCGAAACAAATGAGTAACAACTCTGCCGTTCCAAGATTTTCACTTTGGTACAATAATAAATTGCCATGCCTCATGTAGCCATGCCGATATAATTCTTCAATATGATTGGCTGTCACTTAATATCAAAATCAAGCTTTTCCCACACACTGAACTCAACTGTCACTTCAAATTTGTCCAAAATATCACTAAATATGGCTCCATACATGTGTAGGGAATTATATGAACAAGAGAATAATTCGATATCACACTATTAATTGAAGTACTTTGTACTTTTATTTATTTTTTGTCGAGGGACTCCCATGCAGTCTATCAGTTAGTTTGGACTCCCAGTCTATCATTAAGTTTGGACTTCCAGTCTATCAGTAAGTTTGGACTCCCAGTCTATCAGTAAGTTTGGACTTCCAGTCTATCAGTAAGTATACATATATATATATATATAGTTTATGGTTTATTTTTTCAATTTTATAGTAATTCATAGATCCACCCCGTCAATTAAAAATGCATCTGACCCTGCCATTTGACCAATTAAAATCAGGTTATGTATTTACACCCATAGATAAAGCACTTCCTGTCCTACAAACCAATCTAATATACAATACATGTATTTGACTGGCCTCATTCTGTTCAGCAACCTGCTTTTCTGTTTATTGACTTTCTCTGTCTTATAGTCCAATCTGACTCCAATAAACAATTCATTTGCATCATCTCGATCACTTCTTTGAATTGATTTGATTGGTCGTCATTCACCTTTGCTCAATGGAGATAATGGGGTCTTTACAGTTGTCTTTACTGTGTGAAGCAAGTACTTAACGCATACAGTAAAATGTGCCAGTCTAATAGAAAACTTCTCAAAGGAAAATACACCTATGCATATAGTTGCAGCTGCGCTCCAGAAAAATATATCTTTTTAAATTCCACAGTTTCAATAACACATTTTATAGTGTCTGTGTCTGCAGTGGCTCTCGTAACGTATCTATTAACAGATTTGTGTGTATAAATGCAGCATCTCCAACATATCTATTTACATACTTGAGTCTGTGTAATTCAGTTCCAAGAGATCTATAGTCGAACTTCGATAGCTCGAACACCGGTGATTCGAATACCATCGGTAACTCGAGCACATTTTCCGGTCCCGACACAACTCCTATATAATTCAATGTAATTTAACCTCAATTATTCGAATTTTATTTCTCGAATACCCCGGCTCGCTTGAATACTTTTTACGGTCCGAAGGTCCATTTTTGTGTGAATTTAAACCTCGCTAAATCAAAGGTGATGATCCGTTGCCATGCGACGTCGGCCATATTAATTGTATTTGTTTGTAGCAAGTTCGATCATAGTGAAAAAACAGATCAAGTTGGTTTTTAAAGGTGCGAACATTTATGACTGAAAAGCGATAATAGACACAATTTATGTTTAGTGAACTTCGTTTACTGTTAATTACGATAAATTAAACACTGTTGATTTTCTAATTAAATAACATTTGTTGATTGGTTTTAATAAAAATAAAACAATAATTAAAATAAAGTGTGTTTACTTTTTAATTAGATAAGAGCATTTCCCGAGTATGTTTAGTGAACTTCATTTACTGATTAAACACGGTTGATTTTCTAATTAAATAACGTTTGTTGATTGGTTTTAATAAAAATTATGTGCTACGCTATTTTCTATTCTATTCAATTCTATGTTCCAAAACCAGTCTTGCCTTGTTCTCATTATTCGGACTTCCGGCTTGTATGTTTAAATCTATTATTGTGATATGATATTTCTTTAAATAAATGATAAAACAAATACATTATTGCAGTTTTCTTGTATTTTCAGTGTAACAATTACATTTTATAAATCCGTTACGAGGTTTAAACAAACATGCATGAACATAAAAAACATACAGAGAAGTATACATCACGTACACAAGTAACATTATTTGAATATTGTGCTAATGATAAATGTACAGTTTTGAAAAACAGAAATAAAATAATTCCTATTTTGTATACACATGTAGGATTGTATGGGTTATTACTGAATATTGTGCTAATGATAAATGTACAGTTTTGAAAAACAAAAATAAAATAATTTATTCCTATTTTTTATATAATATACATAATATTATTTTGTCATGTTAATATTTATTTACACATCTCTGTGATCATACAGTGTAGTAAGAAATGTATAATCTTCTCTTCTTGAATCAATCAATTAATAACCTATCGCCGTACTCATTTCTGTTAATCCTTCTGTGTGATTAATTAAACAAATTAGAACATTTAGAACTGTACGACATATATAACACTGGACTATATAAAATATACTAAGTCAGCATTTACGAACTTTTGCACAAGTTCACTTGAACTCGTAATCTCATGATATTTAAGTATAACAAGTAATGATACCATTATTAATATTTTACTACACTGCAATACTTAAATATTTTCAAAATGAATCAGATATTATTTTTGCAAATATCAGCATATCACGTTAAAGAGTATTTTAGAAATATTAATCAAGCAATCTCATTGCGACAGTAGAAAGTTGTATGGTTGATTAGGTAACTGAACGTTACTGTAAAACTTGTTGTTGTGTTGCTTTTTCCTTCATATCACTTGTTACAGTAATTCAGACTTTTGTTTTAATAATAGTACACACGATAGTCGATTTGTTGTTTTGAACATTTGCTACTTATTATTCTCCCCAGTTGTTTAGTTTACTTTCGTTTTTATTTTCTATTTAGAAAGTTATCATGTTTGTTTTCATCTGTATAATGCTTGTATATATGTTTGCCCGTCTGTGCCCATTGTTGCTTACCTGCCGTCGCCACACATATTTTTGTTCAAAGACACATTTTTCACACACCCTTTAGTCCTTTGGTCGCTTTGCATTAGTAATGATTTTATAATATATCCTCATGGGTAATGACTTAATTAGACCTATGGAGAGCGACCATTGGACTATATTATTGTAGTCGACAGCCAAATCCCAAATCGTATACCTTTCATAAATACCCGTAAAAAGATTTTCTTATGATACTGAAATGTTTAAAACATCGATTAATTAGTATCATTCACACATTCACAACTTCTGTTTTGCGTCTAAAGTTTACACTGCTCACCATTTTAATATTTTGCCAATTTGTACATTTATTGCCTGATCGGTTTGACTATAAACACTGTGTGTATACAGCAAAATACGAGATACAAAATATATTTGTTATTCTTATATTGCGTGATTTACTGATTTTATCTAGGGATATAGAACTTAACCCGGAGCCAACTGATGGTAACAACCAATGTTTCTCATTATTGCACCAAAATATTCGTAGTATTAGGAATAAATTTGACTTTATCAAAGATAATTGCTTAGATTATGACATAATTATTATGTTTCACTAAAACCCATCTTATAGTTGATGTCCTTGACGATTTATTGGTTTTAGAAGGTTTTAATAAAATGTATCGTAAAGACTGTTCATCACATTCAGGCGGGTTGTTAGTATATGTTTCTTCTGAAATAATTTCATCTGAGTCGTGGAACTAGAACACATTGTTCCTGAATCAATTTGGATTGAAATCAAAGATCAAAGTCAATCTTTTATGGTATGCACTATTTACCGACCTCCACACTATGCAGTTGAATTCTGGGTCAGGGTTAATATATTTATTGAAAAAGTATTGGAAACACAAACTAATATTATCATCTTGGGGGATATAAACGAAGACCAATTAAATCCATGTAACCATAAATTTCGAGATATACTATCATTCAATGACATGACCAATATTATCAAAGAGACAACACGTGTAACTAACACTACTAGTACATTGTTAGATCCTATCGCCATTTCGAACCAGATAAAATGTCTTGATTCAGGTGTTTTTGAAACACCTGCTCATATAAGTGACCATTACGGTACATATGCATTTTTAAAAAGTAATTTCTGTGAAAACAAACCTTTCAAACGAAGAGTTTGGAATTATAAGCGAGCTGATTTTAATACATTGAATAACCTAATTTTATCGACATGACCAATATTATCAAAGAGACAACACGTGTAACTAACACTACTAGTACATTGTTAGATCCTATCGCCATTTCGAACCAGATAAAATGTCTTGATTCAGGTGTTTTTGAAACACCTGCTCATATAAGTGACCATTACGGTACATATGCATTTTTAAAAAGTAATTTCTGTGAAAACAAACCTTTCAAACGAAGAGTTTGGAATTATAAGCGAGCTGATTTTAATACATTGAATAACCTAATTTTATCGACGGACTGGTCAATATTACTTAACGGCTCTGTAAATTCTGCTGCAAATTCTTTTAATACAAAATTTATCGAGTTGGTAAAATTATGTATCCCAAACAGTCTTGTCACAATCCGGCCAAAAGATAAGCCATGGTACAACTCTGAGATTCGACATATTTCACGTAAACGTGACAAACAAAAAGTAATGGCTCTCAGCTCAGGTAATATATCTGATTGGCAAAACTATATAAAACTCATAAATAAGGTAAATAACATGAAAAAACATGCTAAAGAACTATTTTATAATAATTTTGAATACTCAATATGTGAAATGCACTCATCTAATCCACACAATTATTGGAAAACTATCAAAATGCTAATTAAGGAAAATTCTAAAAGTTGTGACACAGTACCACCACTCATTAACACTAATAATTCGTATTCTGTGTCTGATGTAGATAAAGCTAATACTTTAAATGACTATTGCATCAATTGATGATTCTCATGTAAGTCTACCAGCATTTAGGTCAAAAACTAACACCATGTTAAGTGACTTTAATATCACGGAAACAAAAATAACTGATATTTTAACCATTTTAGCTTTAAATAAAGCCACTGGACCTGATGAAATTAGTCACCGTATGTTAAAGGAAACTTCTAAAACGCTTTGTCGTCCCCTTTCTATATTGTTCAATCGGTCACTTCAAGAAAATGAATATCCAAATGCTTGGAAATTAGCCAATGTAATGCCTCTGTTTAAAAATGGAGCAAAAGACTCCCCATCTAATTATAGACCAATTTCCCTTATCAGCTGTGTGGGAAGGTAATGGAGCGCGTCGTATTTAAACATATA
>JAWPHD010018766.1:0-38486 GCA_037043455.1 Cyrtodaria siliqua
CAAGTCTAAAAACAGCTCCAATTCTTACCCTAGCACAACTAAATTTGGCCCTAGCTCTTATAGCATTATCTAAGGGCAGCTTAAGTAATTTTGTTCCTGTAACCCCTGGGCTCCCATGAACCCAAATGCCTGATAGCCCCTTAAATGTGTCTGTTTTCCACATCAAATTTTGCGTGTAAGCTGTTTTTTACAGGTCTTATATCCTTACATTTCTTGTCCTAGCTGAATAAATTTTGGATTGGTTTCCTTATAGTTGTTGTAAAGGGTTGGATAAGTAATTTTGTCTTCTGCAAATCTGGGCTCCCATGGAACACTAAATTGTGGATGGTCCAAAAAATGTGCAATAAAGGCAGATCTAGGTTTGCATGTAAGCATGTATATATCTATAATTTTGGTTTGGATTTCTTAAGCATTATGCATCTTATTCATAATTCACCATATTAGGGCATGGGCTCCCTCCTCGCCTCCCCGCCAGCCCCCACTCACACCCCCCTCCACACTTTTTTTTTACATATTTCTGTGTTGTTTTTAGTCAATTCTTTCACATATATGTTGCCTCCCTCAATACCCCCCCCCCCCCCCACCCACCCCTAACCCACTCCCGCCTCTCACCCCCTCCGGTCCCCCACACACCCCACATCCCCACACACCCCCACTTGAAAGTCTTTTTTTTGTCTTTTTTTGCGTATTACTGTGTTGCCTTTTGAAAATTCTTAACATGACCCTTTTTTTCCTCTTTCTCCCACCCCCCGACTCAGCCCCCCCATCCCCCCCGCCACTCCCCCCCCCCCGCCCCCACCACACACATCAAAACTAGAATATTTTTATTTAATTTTATTGTTTTTACTTTTTCTGTGTTTTTTGGTCATTCTTCTTACACATTGTATGTTGCTCACCTCGCCCCAAGCCACTGCTTCTCTCGCCCCGCACCGGGCGCCCCACCCCCCCCCCCCCCCCCCCCCCCCCAGACCCACACACAAAACTATTTTTTTTTTAATTTTTTTTTTACATATTTCTGTGTTTGTTTTGGTCATTTCTTACACATACCTATGTTGCCGCCCCCCTCAACCCCCCACCCCTCACACACCACCACACGCTCGCTAACTGGAATATTTTTATTAATGATTATTGTTTTTTACATATCTGTGTTGTTTTGGTATAATTTCTTACACTTAGCTTCTTACACATATTTGTTGCCCCCCCACCCACCTCAGCTCCCACTACACTACAACCCCCAACCCCACCACCCCACCTCCTCCCCCCCCCCCACCTCCACCCCCCCACCCCCCCCCCACTTGAAACTCGATTTTTTATTTTTATTATTTATTTTTTTTACATATTTCTGTGTTGTTTTTGTCAATTCTTAACATAGCTATCTTGCCACCCCCCCACCCCCCAACCCCACCCCCCCCCCCCCCCCCCCCCCACCCCACTTCCCCCATCGATTTTTTTTTTTTTTACCATATTTCTGTGTTGTTTTGGTCAATTCTGCACAGCTTCTTACACATATATGTTGCCCTCCCCACCCCCTGCCTCTACCCCATCCCCACTCAAAACTCGATTTTTTAATTATTTTTTTTTACATATTTTTGTGTTGTTTTGGTGAATCTTACATAGCTTCTTGCACATATATGTTGCCCTCACCACCCCCACTACCCGCAACATCCACCCCCGCCTCTCTAACCACCCCACCCCGCAACCGACTCAAACATCGGAATATTTTTTTTTATTATTTTTTTTTTACATATTTCTGTGTAGTTTTGGTCAATTCTTACACATAGTTATGTTGTGCCCCCAACACCCACCCCACATTGTTGTAGCCTTGTTTTCTGATGGTAATATACTAGCTATACATTTATTATTCTCTGAAAAATCGAATAGTCGAGCTGCGCTGTTCTCCGACAGCTCTTGTTTTAATTAAGAAGCGCTCAAATATGAGCTACTGAGATTACCATTCGACTGCCTGCCTACCTTATATTTGCTTAAAATACTTCTTAGCAACGGCTCGGCTTATTTTGACCATAAACAATCCTTAGATTAGTGTCATTCAAGTTTGTTACAGTTGGGTCAGCATGAGTGCCAGATGCTATATGTTGCTAAAGATAGTAGATAACAATAAACAATCTTCTCAAAAACTGCAAACACTGTTTTCGACAGATATTGCTTAAAAGTGATAGCTAGGTAATAAACTATCAAGCTTTTTCAAACGAAGTGGTCAAAAATGGCCACACCACAATGGGCGGGGGGGGTCTAGAGTTTGTAAGTGAGAGTTCACAATGTTATCCATAGACTTACATCGGGAACACTGAGAATTCTACTATAAAACCACAAATTATAGAGTGCTAATACTTCGCATGTAGCATTAGCTTAGGGTCGTCTATCAAGTTTGTTCAAATGGTAATTCTGAGGTCAGGTTTGCTGCCTTCATGCTGTGACCTCAGGGCTCTCAGTGTTACAAGATTATGATTAAGATTCTTATATTCTCGAAAGAAGCCATATATATTTGAATCAGTATTCTTCTATTTGTTTTCGTTTGTCACACATGTTAATGGACAAGAAATAGCTACTTGAGGGTTCATTCACACTCCGTACTCGTGACCCCTCCACCCCTGTCATATTTATATGGGGAGGGATGGTCTGTCTGGTGCTGGGTGAGGGGATACACACTCCATAATCTGGTGAGGGGATACACACTCCATAATCTGGAACCCTCCACCCTCTTTCATATCAATGGGGGTCTGTCCCCACCCACATCCCTACCCCCACCCCCGTTCTTACGCCAAGCTATGTGATAGTACTGTCGTTATTGTCTACATTATACATCATGTATAGTATCATGTATTTATTAATTGGGAGTTCGACTTATAAAGTTAGAAAGTGTCGATTGTTACGGATGGCGGGAGGTATACCGTAATGGTTCTACCCCGGAAAAATGGGATGGTCAGCCTCTACCACACACAAATCAAACGTCATATATAGCCTAAAATATACTGTGACGTAAAACATCATTCAAACAAACAAAGAAATTATTAACCGATTGTCATTACTAAATGCCAACTTTAGGGTACGGATCGTCTCTGGTATGTCGTCATGTTTTAATTGATAGGCAAGATATGGAGCTATGATATAACCTAGATGAAGTAATGTGCAAAAAAATAAATAACCTTGTACGTATTTCTAATCTTATAGTGACTCTTGTATTGAATCTCGTCATGTGTGAAGTCATGTAGAGGTTATCTTCAACTATTGGCAGTGAATATAAAGATATGAAAATTAGTTGACAACTAAAGCAAACATATTTCTCGTCACGAAGAGTTACGACATTACTTCTAGCATATTAATATATAAATGAACGTCTAGGACAACAAATCCATTAATTTATTCAGATCACGAAACTAATACAATACCAAAAAAAAACACAATTGGATTATAATAAATGTTCATGAGTATCCCGTGAAGATAGGGAAATTCAACACGAGGTGTAACTGTTTTTATCGGAACAGAGGCTCCGCCGTGGTTCGAGCCGAGGTTCCGATTTGAGCCCGATATTTACAGATATCGGTGGTGCATTCTTTAATACCTTTTGTTTTTCTACTTGAATTTCCAATTTCAATTTCCAGCCATTAAAGGTTCTGAATATTGTTTAATCACCCTTAGTGTATGTTGCCTGCTTTTTAATTCAGTATTTTGACTATTACCCGTCATACGCAAGCTTCATAACCGCTGCTCCCAACTAAATTCTATTTTGTTTATTTCGCCCATTGTTTTCTCGTTTAGGGCAAAACGTTTTGTTAGACACTGGGACCATGGAATAGTGTGGACATACCTCATTGAAGGTTCCATGTTCACCGTCATATGCATACCATCTTCGGGATGATTGAAATGTTTGTGCTATAGACATTTTAAATATTGAGTTCTGCTCAACACGGGTACTATAGGGTGCGAACGGTAGCAAGCACGTTTCACTACCGTTCATGAACAGTCTCAATCAAACCCGAGATTGCAATGTTTTGTGTACTTAACGTGTTCGGCGATTTCCAAATTTGTCCTCTCATACTATTTTTGTTTGGAATTCCCTATCTGAACCACCGGATACACATGACTGATTATTTTTCTTGAATACCATTTATATTCAGTGCGTTGTAGTCGCCGACTACCAACGTTTTGCATGTTAGTTACACAATGACGTCATGCAACTGTCGTTGTTGATATCAGCGTGCGACTTTTATCTTCCCCCATGTGTAAGATCAGGTTTTTCATCACCCATGATGATTGGGTATGTGTTCAGACACAACTGGATCACATTTTTGGAGTACACTAGCTGAGGCATCAATATGTATCAAAAGGATATCATGAACTTATTCGGTGTAAAATATCCTGCTCTAGTAGTTGTAGGTGCTTGAAGGCCAACATCCACTGCTATGCTTCTACAATTGACAGTGTGAATGTCAGTTGAAATTAAAGAACAGGAATTATCATTTGCATATTTGTTCTACCAAGGTAATCGGCATGACCATCGCGTATAAATGTATTAAAGGTTGAATACATTTAGCAAAGAATTGGCGCAACATTAATATAGAGAAAAGCAGTCATCAAAAGATATAACATGAGCTGACGGAAGGCACTTGACTATTGAGGCATTGTTGTTTTTTGTGTTGTTTTTTTTTTGGGGGGGGGGGGACTAAATTGAAAAAGGGCCATACTTCAGTTAATATTCATAACAGATTAACGGCATGAAAGTAAATACATGCGTAAAGTCCTTTAAACGGTTTATTCGAAGTGAGCTTAACGTAAAAGGTTAACCGACCCAGATGCCGGGTCGAGTAGATTAGCTTGCATTTACTTCGAAAAATCGAGCTAATAATGTTAACCTTTAAACTATAACTGTATTGATTTCTCATAATACATAACATTGATTTAGTGAATACAATGTAACTTCACAAAAACATTGTAATATGCACCATTTTGTTAATTATAGATTTATATTGATTTAAATATTATTAGGACAAATAAAACCCTTATTGAGTCAGCAATTCAGCACAGTAAATACCTCAGAACACAATTATTTGTATACACAGATTATTTATTGCTGTTTTAATGCAAATCAATGGGTATTGATATCGATAGTTGATATGATAAATCTTTAATATTTTGTGAAGGAATAAATAGAGTTTAATTAACATTGTTGAAGTGATACGGGAAATAATTCCCGAGTGAGAAAGATTCTTGCGATATAGAAACGAGTGCGTTTTCGCACGAGCCTATCGCAAGAATATTTCTCACGAGTGAATTATTTTCCGTATCACGACAAAAATGTTAATTAATCTATATAATATATATTCTGTGATGAATTTCTTACCAATCGTCTTTTGACACAAGTATTCCTTCTTCTGTCACTCCTTTGGCGACAGCGCGGAGTAATATTATGACGTAAATTCGTGACGTAATATCGTGACGTATAACATTTGGCTACTGTGCTATCTTGCGCACTAGGCGAGATAGCACAGTAGAGGAAGGGATATGTTATAGATTTGCTCAAACTGGGAAATTTCTATAATTCATCACAGAATATATAATATATACAAATATATGTTAATGCTGTTCCGTTGCCATGAAATATGGCTATTATACATTAATACAGACCAGGTGATGTTATACTGGCATTATAGCAGCAACACTGTGGTTATATTGTATCCATCCTCTATGAAAATATCATTATATTATATTAAAGAAGTACGTAAATAACATAATTTTCGATGATGCAGTTATTGTTATAAATTAAAAATATACGTTTTTTATCTTTCAATGGTGTTTAAGCAATAAATCATCCCTCTTGGGCCCCAATGCCATACTGTTGTTGCTATGGTGACACATATATATTTGAAATGACAGTACAATAATTAGATGGTTACAATGTTATAAATGTAAAAAGTATACATTACTTTAATAATAAATCCAGTAAAAGCAGTATATTGTTTCTTTTATCTGAAATACTTCAGTTATCTCTTTTAGGGCCTCATTGTACTGGTATAGAGGGGTCCTCACGCCTGTCTCCTGTATCCTGTATCCTGTATTTTATTTAAAGTACAAATGCTAAGGTACAATCATGCAACGTTTCATGCTTTCTTCCGGAAGTCCACAAGTTGACCCCTATATCACACTATTACATCTATGTTTGATTAATTAAAAGCGACTGGTGGCGATCTGGAAATTCACAGATAATTAAAAACGTTCTTTTGTATAACAGTTGTTGATTTTTTGATAATATTTCTGATAACATGATTGTTTCTTCCTAAATCCCTATTATGTTTGTGGTGTCTTTAGTCATCTTTGTAGTAACTCTTGCTGTTTGTTTCTGTGCGTGTTTGTGGTGTAGCACACCCATTGCAATACAGGAAGTGTCGGCCTGGGGTAGTCGCATAATGGCGTCAATAAATAATTCTCATTTCTTTTTGTAAAAAAAGTCATTTTCACTAATTTAAAGTGCTATTTTTGGTTTCTATCACATTGTTGATCTATTTGTTACATTTTTCAAGCATTGCCATGTTAAAATTGTGAGTTTTATTTATTTTTCTTATATGGAAATGAGTGTATGAATACAATATTATGGCATCTCAGTGTTTAAGTTTTTAAAGGGACCATTCATGAGACACGTTCTTTCTTAGAAGATACATGACCCCCATTTTTCTGTGGATTTTTTTGCAGCATATGTGTCATTTGTGATTAGAATGTAAGTTATTCATTTTTAATTTGGGCCCAGATATGAATGACAACATGGCATTAAAATTTTAATTCACACACAACGCAATGCAACAATCAATGGGTGTGTTACACCTTGTGGTTGACTGTGGTCCTTGAATGCTACATTTGCTGTTCGACGTTTATATCTACTTTTACCTATACATATATGTTATCATCTGTGACTTATTTAACTACACATCGAAGATCAGCAGAGCTTATGCTGTCCGTCCATAAACATTTTTTGTAGTAAATTTTCCTTTGGAACTGCTTACTGGATTGGATGTTCACGAACTATTACAGGTGTATAGTTGGTCCTAAGTAAAAATCAGCTTTACCGGAAATCTAAGATAGTCGCGACGACTAAAAATACGCTTTCAAAAACAAAATGTGTGCGGCATCTGATAATAGTGAATATGTACTGGACCATTTGTCAGATGTCAGATGACACGGCGGTGGCAATATGTTCAGGATGTATTGCCCTAAATCTAAATATGTTCAGGATGTATTGCCCTAAATCTAAACACTGTGAACAATTATATGTATATTTCATATTGCAAAGTATCATGCAATTTTAAAAAGAATGTTTTATAAATTGTTATATTGTAAATAATATTGTACTGTGGTGAGATTTAAATAAACTATTAAACTACTATTTTCCCATATATTGTAGCCGGAGGGTACATACCACGCCACGGTCAATATCGGCGACACTATTGCAATTGGTATACAGAAGAAGCGTGCTTCAACGGCGACGGAAAAGCTGTTTTATGAAGGTATTACACCAAAATCTCAGTCGCTACGTGATTAATCCATTTGTACGGACGTTTAGTCATTCCCTGCCAGCGGCCATATTTGTTTGCATGAATAGGTATATAGGTATGAAATCACTAATTATTTTCCCCATAGACACCAATGTTAAAGTGTCACATATTAATGATTTGCTGCAAATTCAACTCAAGTATGGATAATGCAGCAGTGTAATGGTCATATAGAAAACTAATTTTCCACTTGACAAATCACCAGAAAATGTGGGGTCACAAGACATGTAAGAAAGTTCTTGTTTGTTTAATAAACAGGTCAAGGGTACCGCTGTTTTCACTGATTGACTGTTTTCATTGCTCACAATGTGTAAGCACAGAGTCGAAATTTCGAAAATGTTCATCAGTGATCCGGTAAAACCTATTAATACGCTTCTTATAGATACAACCACAAATCGAATAGAAATAGGCAGTTTTCCCCTGCTTATAATGTCCATTTCCATCAAAAAAAAAGGGATTACTTTTTATTATAGGACCTACATTCGACTACACCCCGGACGTTTACATGTAATTAGCGGTGGTAAACCTATAGAAGAAAAAACGTGTTTGTATTACCTAAACAAACCAGTGAATGCCTCCGTGGCCGGGATAGTAAAGACGTACCTCAAAAACATTCCTGCCTCTCACCACTGTGGGTTCAAATTCCACTAAGAGCTCGTCTTTTCAAGTGAGAAAGTGTCGATTGTTACGGATGGCGAGCGGTATATAGTACTGGTACGACCCGACCCAAGAAAGTTAGAATGGTCTGCCTCTACCACAAAATCAAACAGACCGTCATATATGGCCTGACATGTGCGAACAAATACATAAAACACCATTAAATAAACAAAAACGCAAAACATTGAGTAGACATTAATGAAATGTACAGAAACGTTCCTTCCAGTGTTCGTTATCGCGATGACATGCATATAAATTTGATCCGAAATTTTAAAAAATCCAAATCGGCAATGCTCAATATGTATTTACATATATTAACATGTTCATTTTCGTTACATATGTACTATTTTAACCGAATGGTTTATAATAGTATAATATGACACAAGGATTTTCTATGGTCAATACACAAATCCCTTTTATATTTACTTAATCATTTAAAAAAACAACGATTAATCATGTACATGTAGCTGGTAAACAAATATGACAAACAAATATGACGCAAACTCGCCTATTATGTCTAAAAAATACTTGATCGAGAGGGTAAAGACGCTCTGTTTGAAACCTTCTCGCCTCTCACCGCTGCAGGTTCGAATCCCACTGGGAGCATGACTTGTGAGAAAGTGTCGATTCTAACGGATGGCATGAGGTATATAGTACTGGTCCTACCCATGAAAAAAATCCACCGTCATATATAGCCTGATATGTTGCTGAAAATGACGTAAAACACTCTTCAACCAACCAACCAGTCTGAAAAAAACTTATATCACTTTTAACGAAATTTAATGAGAGACAAACGGGACCCTCTGTGTTCAAGTAATGTAGAGAAAGTTTAAGAAAACATATGTTAAACGCTACTTTTTCAGAATACGATTTGGTGAAGAAAATACGAACAGAGCGAAATGAAGGGAAAAAAAAGAAACTGATGAAACGAAAACAAGATTTATTTAAAACGTTGTTAGATCTTCTTCCTCGTGAGTATCACATTCTCTAATTGAAATAGTATTTAACATGTAACAAGCCACCGTAAATAATGCTTTTGGTGATAGCCGAAAGCACGTACAACAGTGAACTAGTTTAAATATATCAGGTTATATTAACATGTATGGGCAGGCCCTAACCAGTCCTGAAATTTAACCTAGGCAAATCCCTTATTTTGGTGTCCGGTGGCATTCACCTCCCACTCCGCTATGGATTTTGTATTTATTTCCTGCATTTTGTTGCATTTCACGGACAAAGATTTCAGCATGACATATTTTGTCAACGATTGATAATGTTTCGATATTGAAGTGTGTTTTTTATGTCAAGTATGAACATTCCTAAAATTCAAATTCAGCGTAGCTGAATTGGAACACTGATCATAAAACGTTTTATTTACAAAGGCTATAGAACACTTGGAAAAAGTTAAAAGAATTAGAGAAATACTATACAAAATACAGAAGGCAAGACCATTTGCAAATTTAGTAAGAAGCATCATTCGAAAAACTTGAAACGATAGCGTAAGCATGTCCGTTTTATGTCTCCTGCGTAGCTTAGAGATCCCTTTCTTTAATGACTGTCGTCGTCTGTCGTCCGTCACACTTTAACCGGCAACCTAATCGCCGTCATAACTTGAAAAGTATTTGACCAATGTTCATAAAACTTCACACACATCTTCATCTTACCTCAAGCAATTGTGTTACATTAACTCTGACTTTCATTTTGGCAGATTTATACCTATTTCATAAAACTAACCTGCAACCGTACCAAGATTATAACTGGATGAAATAAGCACACATCAGGCGACACAAGTGTTCAGTGAATTATAGTAACATAAATATTGTGGTTGAGTTTTTATTGACGGATTTAAGTATTCATTAGATATTTGCCATGAATGGTAAACAGGCATGATGAGGTCATTATTCCAAAATATTATACAACTATATACTACTGTTGAGGTCGATGGTTAAAACTATTCATCCAAGGGAATGACTATTGACCCAATAAGTGGACTATTGACCCGATCAGTGAACTATTGACCGAGACGCAGTCGATGTCAGTAGTTCACTGCTGAGGGTCAGTAGTCATTCCCGAGGATGAATAGTTTTTAACCGTTGACAGAAACAGAAGCAGATATTTGTTATATTGAATCATAGAGAAAAAAGTAAGAACATGTGTCAAGATAAGTAATTTATTTTAAATCATTGTTAATTTTTATTCTATGTCATTGAGCGCTTATAGTAAATAATTGACATTGGTAACAAAGCGCTTGAATGATCTGGAAGATACTGTTGACTCGGCAGGAGAACTATTCACTCGAAGGAGAACTATTGACTCGCAAGTCCGGTTTAAAACAGATTGGACACGTTTAAACACGTTTTCAAGTCAGTAGTTCATACTAACGACTTTCACATGACTGATTTTCAGCCAATAAAAAATACGTATATAAAATGATGTATAATAGTCCCATTTATGTTTCTTTCCCGTTTCTTATTGATCATGTTACCTTTATTTGTTATGATACATTGAACAAATGTTTACCCTTGTCTGTATTTTTAGAAAACGCGTTTGAGAATAGTGCAACAACTTGTTTATCTGAATGCAAGTTCATAAACGCAAGTTTATGTACGAATACTATATATTATATTTCGAGAAATGATCAGCAAGTGGTAGCATTAAGTTCTAATCCCTACAGAGCCTATTATGTTGGTTATGACAATTATCCACAAAGTAAACCTCAAATAAAAGGCATTAAAGGAAATGTAGGAAAACAGCCAAACAACCTTTATTATGTAGAGTTCTGAACAGCTTGGTAAGAGGTGTAAAAATTGTAAATTGGTGCAAACTATTGTACTGGCAATATAATGCATTATTACACTATAGCACACGTTTTTTTAATACCGTTGAAGTTTTTCCTTATAAATCAGGTAATTTAGAACTGTGATGTCATAGTTCGCAATATGGCGGCTTCCATTTCCGTTTTCAAAAGAACATTCAAATGATCATATTTTCTTTGTTTATCATCCGATTTTGATCATTCTTTCACCTGTGTTCAAGTTTTTTGGAACTCTTAATAATAATGATTGTTTGGCCTACATTCCTTTAACGTTTAATTGATTGAAAATATTACATTTCTAATGCTGTATTTTCAAGACAACGCCGAAGTTCACATGAAATGCAGTGGAGTGTACGCCGATATGGGTCGTCATGACAAAGCCATTACACATTTGCAGACAGCTATAGCCTTGGATAAACATTTCACTATAGCAGTCCTAAACCTAGCAAAAATGTATATTCAGGTATGTGTTGTACGTCTTTATACTCAAAGAAAAGGTAAAGTACTATGGTAAACGTAAGCAATTAATAAAAAAAGACACAGTAGTTTCAACGTTCGTTAATCATTGCATGGCTAGAAATATATATTTTTTAAAAAATAAAACGGCGTTAAAATGAATATCAAAAGCATGCTCGTGTCAAATATTACTAATTACTGGGATTCATGACAGGGGACATGGGCTCACATTATATTCACCCGAGGTCCGGATCCTTAAAGCGAGGGTGAATATACTTACCAGGCGGGGAATGTGAGCCCATGTCCTAGTTATTTGGATTCTTGACAGGTGAAATGGGCTCACATTCCCTGCCCAAATAACTAGGACATGGGCTCACATGCCTGCCTGGAAGTTATATTCACCCGAGCCGTTAGGCGAGCGGGACTATAATCTCCAGGCAGTTTACATTATTCAATGTGATGTTACGTTCTACAATAAAAATGTATTGATCTAAAAATAAATACATAAGCGGCTTAGAAGTTGAAATTTCGACAAATTTAATTCATAAAATACGACGTCAGATAAGATATAAACTCTATCAGCTTGGTGTTTACGACCCTTGATATAGATTATTTCAGGTACCGTAGTTATCTGGCACATTTAGTCCGCTGGTAATAATGTATATCCTAATACACAGAGGTTTGCATTTCCGCATATTTTTTTTAACAAATATAGTAACATGTATACCTTTGCATATGTATATAGTCATTGACAGAAGACAAACTTACAAACCCAATATCAACAGTTCAAGGACACGGTCACAGCCACATTCTTGTTTAAAAGTCAAGTTAACAAGCGGTGGGTGATCTTGCTCTCTGTAACTACTTAACTTTTTAACAAATATAGTAACATTTATACCTATTTCATATGTATATGTTCATTAACACAGACAAACTTACAAAACCAATATCAACAGTTCAAGGTCAGAGTGACAGCCACATTCTTGTTGTAAAGGTCAAGTTAACACGCGGTGGGTGATTTTGATGTCCTTAACTACTTATTGTCAATACCCCCACCCCCTGCTGCACGTTCATACTAACACGTCAATATGTCACTGTTTTGCGCCCTTTGTAGTTCACATTATTCAGATGAAACACGTGTGCTTTCTATTTGTACTAACTTGATGCTGCACAGGTTAGTAATATTTTCACCACGTGCATTATGCTGGCATATCGGTACTCTTAACTCTTTGATATATTAACTTGTATTATATCTCATTTGCATATTTCCTTTTTTGCGCAATGTGACGTCATCCAGTCACTATTCTGTGATAGTGACCGGCTCCGGTCCGAGAGCTATAGTTTTAGTTTTCGGACGTGTGAAAAAAACGACATCAACTTTAAATAGAACATAAAACGTATTGTTTTAATTTGTTGGTCAGATTCGGTTTAATATAAAAAAATAATGTATGGTGCTTCGATCCATATTTTAGTGTATGGACTGGGCAGTCAGTTCTAGAATGTTATATGGACCGAAGCGAAGCCATATCACATTCTAGGTCTTACAACGAGTTTTTTTGTTATATTAAAGGGACACTGTCCGTAACTAAGCAGATATTGAGCATAACCAAATAACTGTCTGACTTTTATTCAGTGAAATATATACATGAAAACATGAGCATAGACACTAAGAAGTCTGTAGTAATACATTCGTGAGTTTGAAAAAAAAAGAAGCTTAAATTATTATTTGTAAATAAAGTGGGACCCACCGTATTTATCTTTTCTGCGATCACGTGACTGCCATTAGTGCATTACGTTTTGACCATAGTATTTAGTGGGTTATATGTATAGCCCGCTTAGCTCAGTCGGGAGCTAGGTCGACCACTTAACGTTCACTATTATTATTACCGCGAGTGTATTTTTAGATTGGGATGCGAGTTCAAATGCCCGAAATGGTTTCTCTTTTTTTTTGTACCGCGATTGAATTCCGTCAAACAATCCTGCTTTAATAAGTAAATATTCAGTAATGTTTGGTGTGTAATGTTTGCGAACATAATTGGTGTGTGTTTTATAAGCTAAAAGTTACGGACAGTGTCCCTTTAAGGATTTATCTTCCATTTCAAGAATGCGTTTATAACATATACGATCAGTATCATTAATCAATGTAAATACTGCAGTTGAAAAATGGAGATCAAGTAATATTATTCAAAATGGAGATCAAGTAATATTATTCAAAATGGAGATCAAGTAATATTATTCCCAAATGCATATTTATATTATCTATTATACATGTTTAAATAAAGTGTTTTTCATCGTTATTAAAACGATTCTCTTCTATCATTCAAAATGGCTATGAAATAAAACATGCCTAATATGCATCATTGTACTGTAAAGTATTAACAATATGCATCGTTGTACTGTAAAGTATTAACATTATGCATCATTGTATTGTAAAGTATTAACAATATGCATCATTATCATTGTACTGTAAAGTATTAACAATATGCATCATTGTACTGTAAAGTATTAACAATATGCATCATTGTACTGTAAAGTATTAACAATACGCATCATTGTACTGTAAAGTATTAACAATATGCATCATTGTACTGTAAAGTATTAACAATATGCATCATTGTACTGTAAAGTATTAACAATATGCATCATTGTACTGTAAAGTATTAACAATACGCATCATTATCATTGTACTGTAAAGTATTAACAATATGCATCATTGTAGTGTAAAGTATTAACTGCCTCTAGGCTGGCTTAAATCAAAAGTAAACAAATACAATCTCTAAAGTTTAATACACGTTTATAGTTCCAGTTAAGATAGATAGATATATAGATACTTTTATTGACTTAAACTATTACAGTTTTTCATCATTACAAATATATGATAATTATAATATACACACACATGACAGATATTAACATTGCAAATACAACAAAATAATCACTATGTTTATTTTTTTGTTTCATACATATTTAAACAATCAAAAACATACACATATTATGGTATGTCAATGATAAACGAGGATGTTCTAAAATAAGATATCTAGTGTTGTTTTTGTTTTTTTAGTCTGTTAAAATGGACGTAGATAGCCTTAATACAAGTGCATCGGAAATGAATTTACCCAAACTAAGAATAACCTTTTTGTTTAATGACTGCAACAATTCCACAAATTTAAACATGCTTGGTCTAGTTGTGTAATATTTAGGAATGTATTTGTTTCTAATGTTAGAGTAAGTAGTACAGATCAAAATAAATTAAGCAACTTTGCACTGAATAACGTGTGACCTCTAAACATATTTAATTAAAAAGTATAAGTCATGTGGCTTTGAATTCACCAACCATTTTTGAGAATATTCTTAGACCTAAGCCCAAGTATGCAAATTACAATCAAAATATTTCTAATAGTTTAATTAAAAAACGTGTTCATAACAAGCTGCTGTGTAAAAGACAGAGTCTGGTCTTTTTTTTATTTGATTTATTTCTAAGGTTTATAGTCCCTCTACCATATGAGCCCCCGGGAAGAATCCCCCGTTGACTCGGCACTATGTTTGGACTAAAAAGATTTTGATTTTGAATTTTGAATTGAATGATTATGGGTGTGTTTGGTGGTTTTTTAAGCTGTTTTATTTGACTGTGTGTTTGGGTCCGCAACTGCATTACTTGTTATCTATGATTTGGCCTGGGATGACGGGCCGTGGGGCGATGTGGGATACGCATACTGCCCTTCTTGTTGCCTGGCATGGTATCATACTTATATTAATACCAGGTGGCCATAGCCCTCTTTTGTGGGGCCACGGCCCCTGGTTTGGGGTTTTGGGGCAGTGCTGGGGTATACGCATACTGACAAGGTACCGCATATATTTGTTATTGGTCAGGGTTGTGGGGTTATTGGGCAGCTCGCTTTTTATGTAGCTGTGGCTTAATGATTTTCAAGGGTCAGCAGTTGCATACCAAAGGTGTGTAGTGGTGTATTTTGGGTTTTATGCCTCGGGGCACGAGGCTTGGTTAGTGTCTGGACGTGGTCAGTTTGGGTCGACTTGGGGGAGGCTTGGAGCCTCACCGGTTGGAGCTTCCCTGGGTGATGTCGTCTTGTAGGTTGAATTTCGAATGCGTTGATGGTTCTTGAAGGTGCCCAGGTGCACGTGTGCCACCCACTTGAGGTTTGTGACAACCTGTGCCCCTGGGCCGTTGACCGCGATAACGTAGATAGGTTGGCGTTGCAGGTCAGGCCTCCCTCTTCAAGACATCTAGGCGAATTATACTGACATATTACCGGTAGTGAGATTCTAACCCATTATTGATTGACCATACCTTTTGCTGGTTTATATAGACATAAAACGGCCTCATTTTCAGATTATTATATACATTATGGATTTGGGCAATTAGCCTTTATTGGTAAATATGCATTTATATAATGGTTTAATTATCATGGTTTCATTTACAGAAACAAGATGGTTTGGTCAGTCTCTTATAGGTGTAGATGGTACTTGTTGGTTAGGGTATTGTATACGTACCTCTTTGTCTGCCATCTCGTGATTATAAGAGATTTGTTCCTTTACATATAGTATTTACATACACATATAATTAAATAATTCTGGTTGACTACTATATTACATTATCTTCTAGCTTTGACATGTCTTACTGGCTTTCTAGTTTGTCAGATTGGTATTTATATATGATGGTGTATTTTCTTATTTACACATATTTACACTTATTACTGCATATGTCTATTCCTGCATACTTATCAGTATTTGTGCCGGTGCTTATATTAATATATTATATCTATCCAGACGGGGTTTGTTCTATTATAAATGTTAAGCTAGTATGTGAGCCCGTACTCAAACTTGCTGACACGGACCCCAAAGACGCCACTCAGACTGCAGGACCACGGGTGGGCTTATCGGGCCGCCTGAGCTTTGTTCAAAGAAGATCACTTGTGCCCCTCCGTTATCACTGTACCACGGATACTATCCATTTGCGGATGGAGCCCAGTATCAGAATCAACCAATGTTTTGCTACCTGCTATGTATAATTAATTGAACGCTATGACCAATCCCCATCTGGTTGCCTATGCTTAATCTTATACGTTATGTTCTGCATATCAGTTCCGAGAGTGGGGGAACACCGCTCTCAGGGATTAACCGACCTGCAGCTCATACTAATTATCATTATTTATATAATCAGGATTGCATGTCTACTGGTACTTATTATATGTATATATATCTACTTACTTATTTACACTCTAAAACATAGTATATACATTCTGTTATAATTATTGTTGTTTCCAAATTTTCCACTGTAATACTCTGTTTCCGGTACTTTTAAAACAACCCACAGTGTTGTTACGTCACCCTATCGTTTTAAGACTTAATCGAGCCTTGACTTGATTTCGCTTGCGCGCCCCACTGGCTGCAGCGAGCTTCCACCCGCTGCATTTGTGTCAGTGGAGAGACTCGCCTACTACTTAGGTGTAGTTCCTTCATAGTATAGGCATTGACTAGGTAGCGCGACCCCACCGTGCGATGTGTTAAGACCCATGATGGAACTTGTCCCCATCACTTCCCTTACCCATCAATATAAGGTCCACTGCCTCGTCCTCATCGTTAACCTTACCAAGCGATCACAGAGCCAAGTCCCGGGAGAGTTACACCACCAGTCTTATGTCCACAAGTGTATGTGGGTCTCCTGACATACACACTCTGCACTATAATGTTTGTTATGTGTATGTCATTTGACATACATACCATGGGGCAAGGGGCCGTACTTTTACTGTTTATATTATTGTATCCAACTTAGAATTTTTGATAAATTTGAAAACTGATGTCCTTGTTTTCTCCATAACAGACTTTATAGGAAATAATAGTGTTTTTTTGTCAATTACTGTTAGACCCAGCTCTAGCAGTTCTGCTTGTAGCTCGCTTCGTTGTTCCTTAAAGCGCGGAAATAATCGCGTTGGGTCAAAGAAGATGTGTTCAACTGTTTCTGGCTGCCCACAGGCATTACAGTTTCTGTTCCTTAAGTTATCGTATCGTTCTGAACCTATTCCTGTGCGCCCTAACCTGAGCCGCGTGTATATCACGTCTAAGAGTCTATTATCATTATATTGTTCTATTTTCGGGGTCGTATGGATGTAGATCTATTCTTTGCGTTTTGATATTCTTCCATATATTGAACCATTCTTGTTTGATATTACTTTTTATGATACTATAGACTTCATTTACTCCAGGGTTAAGGGGTATAAGACTTCCTTTTATGGAACCCTGTTTTGCAATAAGGTCTGCTTCGTTGCCTGTTATTCCTACATGGCTTGGGATCCAGGTCATATCAATTGTTCTATTATTATCTACTGCATTTTTGATGGCATACATAATTTTTACTATTAAATCTTGCCTCGTTTGGGACCTTCCTTAATAAAGCCACGCCCCTTTAGTTACCCTAAATTAAACGATTTAATGCTTTCCATTCATCAAAAGAAATGTCACCGACCATGCTACAAGTATAAATATGATAACTACTAATAAATAGCAACTTCATACGATTCTTTATCTTTGGAAGTCATTCGAATATCGGTGGGAACAAAATTGAGTACTTTAGCTAAGTCTAAGAATAGTTTGAAGAATGGTTGTTGAATTCTTGGCCTGGAAAACAGGTCAGAAGTATATTAAATGACATTACTCGGTTATATCGCATGCTGCAACAGTATCGCATGACACTGGTACGTGTAGTCGACTGATGTGTTCACTATTAGGCAAAACAAAACAAAAAGTGTGGTTCAGGTAACACTGGCAAAAAAAAATAGAGTAGGTAGGTATGCTTTTTTTTGTCTCGCCTTTTCGAAGAAAAAAAGAGACATAGGTGTTGCTTTTCCGGCGGCGGCGGCGGCGTCAACATTCAAGTTTTGCGTTTAGGTCATTTTCTCACAAACTATATGCACTAGACCTTTCAAACTTTGCTTATAGTTGTATCATGGGTGGTACATCGCAACGTGACAAAGCAAATGTGGAAGTGACCTTGACTCTCCAAGCAAAGGGCAGATAACTTACTAATTTTTAGGTTCAACTTTTGCGTTTAGGTCACTTTTTCACAAACTGTATGCACTAGACCTTTCAAACTTTGCTTATAGTTGTATTATGGGTGGTACATCGCAACGTGACAAAGCAAATGTGCATGTGACCTTGACCCTCCAAGCAAAGGGCAGATAACTTACTAATTTTTAGGTTCAACTTTTGCGTTTAGGTCATTTTTTTCACAAACTGTATGCACTAGACCTTTCAAACTTTGCTTATAGTTGTATCTTGGGTGGTACCTGGCAATGTGACAAAGCAAATGTGGAAGTGACCTTGACCCTCCAAGCAAAGGGCAGATAACTTAATAATGTTTAGGTTCAACTTTTGCGTTTAGGTCACTTTTTCACAAACTGTATGCACTAGACCTTTAAAACTTTGCTTATAGTTGTATCTTGAGTGGTACATCGCAACGTGACAAATCAAATGTGGAAGTGACCTTGACCCTCCAAGCAAGGGCAGATAACCTTATAATTTTTACCTTCAACTTTGGCGTTTAGGTCACTTTTTCACAAACTGTATGCATTAGACCTTTCAAACTTTTCTTATAGTTGTATCTTGGGTGGTACATCGCAACGTGACAAAGCAAATGTGGAATGACCTTGACCCTCCAAGCAACGGGCAGATAACTTAATAATTTTTAGGTTCAACTTTTGCGTTTAGGTCACTTTTTCACAAACTGTATGCACTAGATCTTTAAAACTTTGCTTATAGCTTTATCTTGAGTGGTACATAGCAATGTGACAAGGCAAATGTGGAAGTGACCTTGACCCTCCAAGCAAAGGGCAGATAACCTTATAATTTTTACCTTCAAATTTGGCGTTTATGTCACTTTTTCACAAACTGTATGCACTAAGACCTTTCAAACTTTGCTTATAGTTGTATCTTGAGTGGTACATTGCAACGTCACAAAGCAAATGTAGATGTGACCTTCACCATCCAAGCAAAGGGCAGATAACTTAAATTGTTATAGTTACATCACTTTCTCATGAACTATAATTCATAATAATGCACTAGATGTTTTAAACCTACCTTATAGCTTAATCTTCGGAAGAAAACATATTCTATTTTGACATAGTTGTGTCTTGGGTAGTGCATCTTTTTGGATGCATGGATTTCATCTATGACCTTGACCTACTTTTTGGAGCTGATGATTTTTAGCTCTACTGTCCAAGGGCCTCATTTTTCATCCGATCTTTACCAAACTTTAACAGATTGTTAATATCAATGAAAGCTCGGACAAGTTCGAAAACCAGCCAGACCAGTAACAGCGGAGTTATGGCCCTCAATTTAGTTCAAAATGCTATATTTTGCCTCGTTAATACGATATAGGGCTATCATTTTTCATCTGATCTTTACCAAACTTTACCAGATGGTTTGCCTTTTTTTGTTTTTATTATTAGTGTATTTTTT
The DNA here is from genome assembly GCA_037043455.1 of Cyrtodaria siliqua. Taxonomy (NCBI): domain Eukaryota; kingdom Metazoa; phylum Mollusca; class Bivalvia; order Adapedonta; family Hiatellidae; genus Cyrtodaria; species Cyrtodaria siliqua. Next base: position 19,957 of record JAWPHD010018766.1, read on the forward strand.
TTGTTTATTTTTTGTTAATATATATATATTTGTTGTCTTTCTTTTGTGTTTTTTTATAATTATTTTTTTTATTTTATTTTTTTTGTTATTATTTTTATTATTATAATTTCTTTTTTTTTTCTTTTTATTATTATTATTATTTTTTTTTTTTGTTGATGTTTTTGTTTATTTGATCGATTGATTTATTTTTTTTGATTTTTTTTTTTTGGATTTTTTGATTTCATTATTTTTGGTGTTAACGCTAGTTATCAGGAAGCATTGCTATGATTTCTAGTTGTGCCTATTGTGTTTTTTTCCGATTCGTTGATTTTTGATGAAGTTACGGCCCCTTGACATTTTTACTTTTAAAATTCTTGTCGGCGCTACTCCTCCTAAACGCCTTGTTGGATTTCGACGAAACTTGGCAGGAAGCATCGGTTAGATGTCGGTTAGATGTCTAGTTGTGCATATTGCGCTTTTGTTCCAGTTCGCTGAGTTATTGCACTTTGACATTTTTACTTTAAATTTCTTTGTCGGCGCTACTCCTCCTAAACGGCTTGTTGGATTTCTACACAATTTGGCAGGAAGCCTCAGTATGATGTCTAGTTGTGCAAAGCGTGGAATATCAATAAAATCTTGGACAAGTTCGAAAACCAGCTAGATATTGTTAGTAACGACAGGTTATGGCCCTTGATTTGTTGAAAAATGCTATATTGTATTTTTCTTTGTTAAATCTGTAGTTACTTCATGTTTTATCTGATCTTTACCATATTTGTTTAGAATGTTAATATAACCCCCTCCCCCCACCCCCCCCCCCCCCCCCCCACCCATTTTTATGAAAAGTGGGACAAATTAAAAAATACCCATGCCAGACTAGACAGAGCAGACTTATTGCCCATGATTACCAGGTGAGCGATCTAAGGCCATCTTATCCCAGTTGTTTTTGCAATGTTTTAAAAATAATGATGGGAATTTTATGTCGACAACCCTTGATATAAGAGCCGTTTTAGCCAGTAGAGCAACCACAGGCCCTCTTGGGCCTCTTATTTTTAATAGAATGGCATTTTCTTTTTAATAGAATGGCATTTTGTTTTTAAACAAATGCACTTAGATGTCATCTCAGCAAAAGCAAACGGCAAACTCCGTTGTTTTTAGTTACTAAAATGTTTACAAACTTTCATTTAAGCACCATTGACGTTTTTATTTTTACGTCCAGCCCCCATTAGGCGAGACATGTGAATCCACGGATTTCTTGTTTTCTTTTTTTTTTCTCAATAATGAATTCAATTCTGATAATGTATTTAATATGTTAATTACTATACATTGAGTTTGACTTTTTTTGGATTATCAACACTATTTTTTTTTTTTTTTTTTTTTTTTTTTTTTAATTTTTGCATAAAACGTTTTAGGGTCGGTCCCTTAAAATAGGGTCGATCGGGTTACCTGAACCACACCTATTTTTTTATTTGGCCTAACTATACTGAGTCAAAAAGAAAGTGTGCATAATCAACATCAATACGAATATTACATTGCTGTAAACCTTTATGTCATACATGTGTGCAAACATTGTAATTTTATGATTGAGAATTAAGAAGTTAAAAAAATTGACATTCATGAGCCATTCCAGAAAACTGGCAATTAGAAATATGACCGTTATCTTGTGTTTTCTCATTCAACTCCGTGATTTTTGTTCAACTCCCGTGTGTTTTTTTAATTTTTGTTTTGCTCTACTTTGATTTTGAGGAACTCAAATTCTGTTAGTGAATGAATGTTTCAGGTGTAACACGTCCATAGATAGTTGCATTGAGCTGTGTGTGAATTAAAATTTAAATGCCATGTTGTCATTCATATCTAGGCCCAAATTAAAAATGAATAACTTATATTCTCATCACAAATGACACATATGCTGCCAAAAAATCCACAGAAAAATGGGTTTCATGTATCTTCTAAGTAAGAACTTGTCTCATGAATGAATGGTCCCTTTAAAAACATAAACACTGAGATGCCAAAATATTGTATTCATACACTCATTTCCATATAAGCACAAAAACTAAAAACTCATAATGTTAACATGACAATGCTTGACAAATGTAACAAATAGATCAACAATGTGAAATAAACCAAAACTAGCACTTTAAATTAGTGAAAATGCCTTTTTTTACAAAAAGAAATGAGAATTATTTATTGACCGCCATTATGCGACTACCCAAGGCCGAAACGACACTTCCAGGCCGACACTTCCTGTGTTGCAATGGGTGTACTACACCTTCATACATACAAAGGTATCACTACTTGCTTAATGCATCCAAAATAGATGTGCACACTTTCATTTTTGACTCGGTATATTATTAAACTTGCAAAAATCTCCACTGATCATGTATGTCATTTACTTGGCATGAACATTGTATGCATAGGTTCGAGTGCACTAGCATATGGATGTTATAGAAAGTGAAATAACGAACATTTAAACTGAAATGAATCCGAAATGACATAAACGGATGGAGCCTTTGTGCCTAATTCATCATATTGGGATTAATGCGGTAGAGTGACAAGCATACATGATGTATAGGCCGTACTATTTCCACAGGCTGTAAAATGAATTATTAAAAAAGCCACTAGAACTGTCCCCAGTGTGAACTTCAGTTGTCTAAGCACTAAACCTGAATGAAAAAATAACACTGGATATTGTACACTCGCAAATTACAAAACTGCTTAAATAAAAATTCACATATGTCCTTTAGTGTCCCCTATATGTTCTCAAGCTTGTATTTGTAAGTAACTAATATACCACTAACATTGTTTGCTGCATGCCGACTAGACAGGGAATCTGGACGAGGCGGATGCACTGTACAAACACGCTGTGGCGATGAGTCCGAATCTCTGGGATGTGTACGCGCAGTATGGCGACTTTCTCGTTAACAATGGACGACCACTGGATGCCATACGCATGTACAGGAAGGTTTATATCGTTTCTTACGCATTTACACATCGATACTTGTTTATATGATGCTTTAAGCATGTTTAGGGTGTGTTTTTTCCTCAGAATAATCTCCATTTGTGAGTTTGAGAGGATAATTGAATTGAATTGAATTGCGTTTTTAACACGCACCAACACATGAAAGGCTATATGGCGCCTAACAGGAATGAACATTGGCCAGGCTCATCTTCCATGTACATCGAGATAAAGTATGGAGAACGGGCCTAGAACCTTCTCAACCTGAAATGCAGAGTTGCTGCAAATTCTATTGTAGACACTCCATTTACGCTGGAGCCACGTTATAGTTTTTCTGCCACTGCTCTAGTGATATAAGCGAAATGGCACCTGAAACAATGCAGGGGTCATGATGAAGACCTTTAATGAGCATAAACAAAAAATGATAAAATGAACATGAATTTGTGGGTTGGGTGGGGCGTCTAACTTCCCCTCCAACGGGATCTCCAGTGGCCCTATTATTTGCCCCGTAGCCAAACGAAATGGCCCTGGAACCACACGTGGCTTGAGAGGATAAGCGTTATTGTAGATCATTGAGGCGCCTGTTACAGTCACAGTTTCTTCATGTTCTGACACAATTTAAATAGTTAATTAAACATATATTATATCATGGATATAAGTATTCTGTGGTAAAAAAAAAAAAAAAAATACTGGCAGATAGGTTCTTCATTCCCAGTGATGTTTCCACATGTATGTATAACCAGTCATACGTTTACAAATTAATTTCAGTATGAAATACTTATAATAATCACATATCGGATAATAATCAACTGTCAGAGAAACTTTCCCCTGTGTGGTATATATACCTATCTAATTAAATCAGACCCGCCCGGCAGCCAGTGTGGTATGGAAACATATTCACGAGTCATCCAAACCTACCAGCATGGCATGTGAATATGTATATAACTAAAATGTGTAGTGCTCCGGCATCCTGCTTAAAGTCGCCGGCATCCTGCTGAGTGTTGCATGTAGGCATGTTTCTAACACGTATTGTTCGGAGCGCCATGTAGGCATGATCTAACAGTTATTGTTCGGGGCGCTTGTTTCAGCCCAAGGTATTAATACGAACATAAATTATATATCATTAGAACTGGAATTTTTAGTGGTAAATAAAATACCTTACTTTTCAAAATCGATTTAGAAATAAATCTTTAACAGCCAAAATGCTTTTTTGGTGGGTCTTTTTCCATGTAAATTCCTTGTTGCTGGGACAGCAGAAAATCAAGAAATTTCAGTTAGCCCTAACATTTATCCAATATATTAAAACCATTTTAGAAAGAAAACATATATTTCTCAACCGATTTTGAAAAGTAAGGTATTTTTATTTACCACTTAAAATGTCTGTTTCATTGATATATTTTTGGATTCTAGTTAAATTTTGTCTTAAAAATCGAACACACTTTGACTGAAAAAAGTGCCCCGAACAATAGTTGTTTAGGAAGCTTCATGAAAGGAGATATATGGGATGTCTGAAAAAAGTTGTTGTTGGAATAAAGAAAGTCAACAGACTATAGTGAATTATCATTGGTTATATTTCTATTATTAGGCTCCTGTAATGTACTACTCAAAATTTGCTAAGGATCACTTATTTGCTGTCTAACTTTCTTGCTGAAATAAATAGCATTATTTCTATATTTAGGGCAGTGTATGGCCATGTGATCTCATCATGTGATCTCATGACTTGATTCAAATTGTGGAATTGTTGAAGTATCAATGAAATTAATATCGTTATTGTGAATTAATTTCTAATAAAGTTATATGGAAGAATAAAAGTGATCCATAGCAAATTTTGAGTAGTATATGTAATCATACAACAGACAACTTAAAGTTTTTAATTTAACCCTTAATCCGCTAAGCACGACTATAATAGCCTTTGCGTCCATTGTAAACCCAGATCACTCTCAGGCTGATCAGGGTTTTACAATGTCCGGCTGCTGATAACTCATTTCCCGTTTACATCCCTTTGTCACATAAATGGAATGGTCTTAATTGAAAGAAAGAAAAGTCCATTATATATGTAGCGGGTTAAGGGTTAACTACATGCCTAAGTGTTGTCTAACGTAATCCGACTCGAGCATTTAAAAATCCAATCTCTACCAGAGCCACATGTGACTCTGTTAACGTCTCAGAAAGTAGTCTGCGATCACATGATAATTTGTCACATGACCATAGCTATTACAAATATCAAAATGGCGAACGAAATCAACACTTTCAAAACTTGATTTTATTATAGATTTTTAAGTATTGCATATGTTTGGTTTAAAACTCTCTATGGACATATAAATCTAGAGACATTTCTTTATATTATGAATTCAAAAAACATGCCCATTTTACAAGAAAGAAATGCATGTTGTTTGTCAATAATGCATGTTGATATCGTATGTACGATGTATGACCAATTTTACTGATACTACGTCATTTTCATTTTAGGGTACGGAATTACAACCTGAAGGTATTGAGTTTTGGAAGCGATTAAAGGTGGCTCATGAACGATCTGGTGACAGCGACGCGGCCAAAGTTATACAGACGACAATAAATAAACTCGTCCAAGCACAAGCACAACAAAGAAAATAAGTTCCTTCAAATGAAAAGTATTACAATGTAATAAACTGCTTGCAAAATAGGCAATTAAAACTCAGCTAGTACCAGCATATACAAACTATTGCGTTCAGCTTACGGCTGGTACAATTTAAACGGTACCAAAATAAATACTATAGGTATGGTATACAACAGTTCGGTAACAGTGACCGACATTAACATGTTTGGTAAATTTTATTTATTCTGGTTAAGGACCTTTTTTGAGCCTATTATATTTGGTGGATGAGACAATTTGTATAGATAACTGTACTGTAATTCGTTATTGTTTCAAGAAGAAAAACAAGCAATGTTTTACGCAAGCGTAAAATAGCTGCCGAGAGACAAGAAGTTAACATAATAATATATCAAGTCACGGGTGTTAAAACAATATTGAAAAACATAAATGTTGTCACGGAGACATAAACACGCCACGACCGTTTTTTCTTACATTCTTCCCGATTTTTACCATCAGTTCTTCCTACCAAGCATTTTAAATCAATGTGGGCGACCTCGCTTCTTTCTGTTCAAAAACCTTGACATGCCTTACATATTGATTACAATTACCTTGTAATACGACATGCTAGAAGTACACATCACCACAGGAATACAATTGTTCACGTGTGCGTTAGAGGGTGCATTACAACACATATAACTGTTCACTGTTACCATGTGTAATTATAAGATTGCGCTATCAAAGTGAAAAATGTAAAGGAATAATATACCAAAACTTAACTAATGAAAAATCTGCTTCAGTGTTAATCTTCAAACAAAAGCTTTACTGTGAGAGCCTCGTCATCTGATACAAGATTGAATAACAAATGTGAGAGCCCCGTCATCTGATACAAGATTGAATAACAAATGTGAGAGCCCCGTCATCTGATACAAGATTGAATAACAAATGTGAGAGCCCCGTCATCTGATACAAGATTGAATGACAAATGTGAGAGTCTCGTCAACTGATACAAGATTGAATAACAAATGTGAGAGCCTCGTCATCTGATACAAGATTGAATAACAAATGTGAGAGCCTCGTCGTCTGATACAAGATTGAATAACAAATGTGAGAGCCTCGTCATCTGATACAAGATGGAATAACAAATGTGAGAGCCTCGTCATCTGATACAAGATTGAATAACAAATTTGAGAGCCTCGTCATCTGATACAAGATTGAATAACAAATGTGAGAGCCTCGTCATCTGATACAAGATTGAATAAAAATGTGAGAGCCTCGTCATCTGATACAAGATTGAATAACAAATGTGAGAGCCTCGTCATCTGATACAAGATTGAATAACACCATTTTTTCTCATACAGTTTACAGTTACCTATACTAATTCTCCCTGCAAATTACCCCACCGCCTCCTCTCGCACAGCCCCTCCCTCCTCCTATACGCACAGACACAAATACAATAGGCTGGAAATATGACCTTAGATTATTTGGTTAGCTCAGGTACTAACATGACCCTACCCTATCCTTATAACCCATGTGGTACACACACACCCACACACACACACAAGTTCTATAGACTGGAAAGATGACCTTAAATTATTTGGTTAGCTCAAGTACATCCATCACCCTAGCCTTATAACCCATGTGGTTCCCGGGCAAAAACATGAACACTGCTTATCCAGGCAAAGGGGTTAAATCCCGAGCACCCCTCGTGTTCATTTCATAGTCATCTCCATCCCTCTTTTGTTTCATGTGCTTTGTTTCAGCAAGGATTTTATCCCGCATGGATAAATCCTTGGTTTCAGGTGCTACTTCAGTGGTGGCAGAAACAATGACTGTGACTCCAACCAAAGTGTTTACTACAGAATTTGCAGCAACTTTGCAGTTCTGCAGGTGAGAAGGTTCTGGGGGCAATTCTACATATTGTTATCTTAATGGAGGGTGGGCCTGGAATAGTGATTTTTGTTGGCGCTATATAACCTTAACGTGTGCCATAAAACCCAGTTCAACTCAACTTTTTATCTTCGTAAAACTGATTCATCTAGACGATTACTGAACAGTCGAACTTTACAGTTCATAGATTCCGATTCAGATGAGCTCCATTTCTAAGAAAGCATGAAATAAGCATGATTAGCTGAGTTGCGTAAGTTAAATTTACTATATTATTGTCAGTTTTTTATTCAACATTGAGACGATTTTTTTAGTGGTTGTGAAAACGGCTAATTTCAACTTAGCCCACTTCCTGCCGGGTTTACCGTTCCTCGGTCTGCCCTATTCTGCATCTTGCGGGTTCGAATCCCACTCGAAGCTCGACTTTTAAGTGAGGAAGTGTCGATTCTTACCGATAGCAGGAGGTGAACAGTACTGGTTATACCCGGGGAAAGTGGGTGGTCTGCCTCCACCACAAAAAACTATATTTCCTCACGTGTGTTGAAAATGACGTGAAACCACATACAAACAAACAAACCATCAAGTGTAATTGGGCATGAATATTCAAGGGAGGAGAATAGTGTTGTGAGTCCTATACTTCTTGTAGTCAAAAAGGTGAGACGTTTAATACGTCGATGGCGTCAACAGTGTTACAATTCAGCTGTTTTCTGTCGTGCTGATGCTATAATGTAGCTTCATGTTAAGTTATGCTGTTTTATTATTTTTTTCATTAAGGCATTTAATGCCGATGCACGAATCCTTCGTTTTCATTTGCATTTATAGTTTTACTTTCATCATTAAAGGGGTTGATGCACTATTGTCAAACAATATTTATTTAAAACGGCTTTGACAACCTTAAAAATAGCTGAAAGAAATACCAAAATGCCATGAAAAACAAAAGAGATGTGACCTACTGAGAATTTGCAAAAAAAAAAGCATAAATGGAGGCGGCCATCTTGGAACGATGATGTCATCTCGCCTTTTTACTATATATGGCATATTGAAAAACTATATTATAAAGTAAAGAAAATCACTGTAGATTGATTAAAAATAAATATACACATGTAAAATGTATAAATTGTATGCTTATTTTTCATTTTCAGTGATTTTCTTTGTATGCTTATTTTTCATTTCCAGTGATTTTCTTTGCTTTGAAAGACATTTAATCAGTATTCCATATATGGTAAAAAGGCGCGACAACGTCATCGTTCAAAGATGGCCGTCTCCATTTCTGTTTCTTTGCAAATTTTCAATAGGTCTTACCTCCTTTATTTTTCACGGCATTTTGTTAATTATTTCTGGGGGTTTTTCAAGTTTTTTTTAGAGCCCTTTGAAATAAACATTGTTTGAAAATAGTGCATCAGCACCTTTAAGACGATGTTGTTTTACATTCCATTATTTCTTTTACTGTTGTAACAATGAATAAAATAAACATTTTTAATAAAGCCGTCTTTATTTCAAAGGTACCACACATTCCATTTCCAATATAAATTATAATCACTGACATATTAAGTGGTTAAGATTAAAACTGTAAATAGATCGGGGTTCAGTATTATTTGTTCTTGTTCAAGTAATATTAGAGGAGAGTGACCATATTTTGTATATGTTTTAGCATACCTTTGTTGAATATGATGGCATGTTTCGGGAGACATTCAGACGTTCAGTTATTTAAAAAGTGTGCCTTGCAGATATATCAGATTTTGATTTTAATGATACTAACCCGCCAAATAACGAAAAATTACTACAAGACCCTTTATCAAAACTCTATCCAGGTGTTCAGGTCATATAATAATGACATTTTCTATAGTTTTTTCTGCATAACAGATTTTCTTTAAACTTTTTGTACAGTAAGTCTGTTATATATATAGACAGAAAAGGCAAAAATAATGGTAGGTCACCATGCTTGTTAAAATTTTAAAAAATAATTTGTAATGCCACCGTCAGGTCAATCTGTCCAAAAAGTTGAACAAGTCCTTGAAATAGCTAAATAAGATATTTTTGAAGTCTAATCATTGATTCATTGGTCACAATTATGCTAAAATTGTATTAAAGTAAAGAACATTTAATTACAATAACATTTAAAGCTCATCTTTATGTAAAACCTATATTTTTTTACAAAATCTGTTGAGACCATTACCACAATTTATGCACAAAATAGCCCATAATGATACAATTTCCTTTTTTTTTTGTATGTTCCCAATAACAGAATTTTTTTAAACTTGCTAAGCACATAGTTTAACATATATAAAAACAAAATGTACAATAAAAATGATAGGTCCCCATGCTTGTTTAGAAAAAGAATTTGAAACCATTCCCCTATGCTAAAAGGCCAAGTTATGTATGAAATTATATAGAAATGGTATATTTTCCTTTTTTGTTATGTTCCTAATAACAGAATTTGTTCAAACTTCCTAGGCACTTATTTGAACATATATTTAGACAATATATTCAATTAAATTTATAGGTCACCATGCATATTGAGATTTAATAGTGTTTTTTGGAACCATACCATTATGCTTACATTTTTTAATTTTGTGGAATTTTTACAAAATGCTATATTTTTCCTATTTTATGTATCTAATAATAGGCCTTTATTTAAATAAAGACAATAAAAATAAATAAAAAATAAAAAATTTAAATAAAAAAAGAAATTCAAAAAAAAGAATTCAATAAAAAAAATTAAAAAAATAAAAAAAAGACAAAAAATAGAACTAGCCATCAAAAGCAACATTCCAGTAAATTTTGAGGAAAATCCATCCAATAGTTTTAGAAGCGAAGTCGCCCAAAAAAGCTGCGCATGGAAAACTACAGCAAATGCCTTTAAAGTATAGGTTTATTAATGTAAAATGAGTTTGTAACTCTTAAGTGTAGAGTTTGGATTCTCAAAATATGTAAGTTATATATATACCTCGTCGTCAGTAGGTTAAGAAACGGTGTACATATTTTGTAAAATGTGGCTGTTGTTGGCGGGATTGCTGCTTTAATTGTTCTAATTATAATAGCTATACACGCAAGGTTGTATGCAACACATTGTTTATCAAGTACACGTCTCAAAGTGAGTTACATATCATGTGCAATTTAATTATATAGTATTAGGGAGTAAGTATATGTACTCCGTGTATACTTACTCCCTGATAGTATATTGCAAAAGGCCAAACTCAAAAGAAAGCCACTTCTCTAAAACCCACCACTGCAGCCATCACAAAAGACGACGTCCTTGGTGAGACAACCATCTGCAGTGCCGTAGTCAGAGGCAAATTTAAACCGAGGCAGGCTAGGGGGTCCGGGGGCATGCACCCCCGTGAATTTGTTTTTTCTAGGACGTCTCTGGTGAGTTCTGGAGGACACTCCGACCATGTTATACCACCATAAAATTCGTATTATTGGCACTATTTTTATATAATGTTTTTTATATATTTTTAACGAGCGAGCGAGAAGAAAATATATTGGTATTAGGATCCAGGGGCATGCTCCCCGGAATAAAGTGGGGTTATATGTGATTTTCAACGATTTCTGGTTGTTATAAAGCATGATTGCAAGACAGAATTAAGTTAGCAAACACTGATTAAAGACACACGTGATATTTTTCAATTTATTTTGTTTTCTGAATCAAAGGCCAAAGCAATTCTTCTATGTCCGGGAGAATCCCACAATCGCAGAATATCCGTGCGGTCAATTGGAATGTTTTTATGAACAAACATTAAAGCCAAACCATTAAGACGAGAGTCTATCATGGTTGATCGTGTCGAAGTTTTGAGTCTTCTTAAAGCGCTGAAACTAAGTTCGCACGAACAGGAACCCACAGGTTAACTTAAAATAACTTGACGCATCAGAAGCTGACTGACCAGATGATTCATCCCTAATATCACTAAGAGCGTCGTATATATGTTCATAAGGAATTAACAGGGTGCTAATGGAGTCTACTCTTGATAACCATCTCGTATCCGAGAGTGTAGGTAGAGTCTTCCTTTTTGAAGCACATTGAAATATTCGTTTTCCTCCTCACACTCTGGTGCATCGGCTAAAAGGTCGGACACTGCGCAGTTAGCTGACATGTGTCTAGTTAGAATAGTTTTTCGTTTTGCGGAGTTGTGAAAAAAGAAAGTAAGTTGTTGTTCATGAAATTGCGAATCTGTGGAACCTGACTGCATGATGAGACAATTACTAGGTTTAAACAATGACTCTTACAATGCGTAAAGTACTTAGCATGTGGATAAAGGGCAGTTATAGCATGTGGATAAAGGGCAGTTATAGCATGTGGATAAAGGTTATAGCATGTGGATAAAGGGCAGTTATAGCATGTGGATAAAGGGCAGTTATAGCATGTGGATAAAGGGCAGTTATAGCATGTGGATAAAGGGCAGTTATAGCATGTGGATAAAGGGCAGTTATAGCATGTGGATAAAGGGCAGTTATAGCATGTGGATAAAGGGCAGTTATAGCATGTGGATAAAGGGCAGTTATAGCATGTGGATAAAGGGCAGTAATAGCATGTGGATAAAGGGCAGTCATAGCATGTGGATAAAGGGCAGTCATAGCATGTGGATAAAGGGCAGTCATAGCATGTGGATAAAGGGCAGTCATAGCATGTGGATAAAGGGCAGATATAGCATGTGGATAAAGGGCAGATATAGCATGTGGATAAAGGGCAGTTATAGCATGTGGATAAAGGGCAGTTATAGCATGTGGATAAAGGGCAGTAATAGCATGTGGATAAAGGGCAGTTATAGCATGTGGATAAAGGGCAGTTATAGCATGTGGATAAAGGGCAGTTATAGCATGTGGATAAAGGGCAGTTATAGCATGTGGATAAAGGGCAGTTATAGCATGTGGATAAAGGGCAGTAATAGCATGTGGATAAAGGGCAGTTATAGCATGTGGATAAAGGGCAGTTATAGCATGTGGATAAAGGGCAGTTATAGCATGTGGATAAAGGGCAGATATAGCATGTGGATAAAGGGAAGTTATAGCATGTGGATAAAGGGCAGTTATAGCATGTGGATAAAGGGCAGTTATAGCATGTGGATAAAGGGCAGTTATAGCATGTGGATAAAGGGCAGTTATAGCATGTGGATAAAGGGCAGTTATAGCATGTGGATAAAGGGCAGTAATAGCATGTCGATAAAGGGCAGTTATAGCATGTGGATAAAGGGCAGTTATAGCATGTGGATAAAGGGCAGATATAGCATGTGGATAAAGGGCAGTTATAGCATGTGGATAAAGGGCAGTTATAGCATGTGGATAAAGGGCAGTTATAGCATGTGGATAAAGGGCAGTTATAGCATGTGGATAAAGGGCAGTTATAGCATGTGGTTATAGCATGTGGATAAAGGGCAGATATAGCATGTGGATAAAGGGCAGTTATAGCATGTGGATAAAGGGCAGTTATAGCATGTGGATAAAGGGCAGTTATAGCATGTGGATAAAGGGCAGTTATAGCATGTGGATAAAGGGCAGTTATAGCATGTGGATAAAGGGCAGTAATAGCATGTGGATAAAGGGCAGTTATAGCATGTGGATAAAGGGCAGTTATAGCATGTGGATAAAGGGCAGTTATAGCATGTGGATAAAGGGCAGATATAGCATGTGGATAAAGGGCAGTTATAGCATGTGGATAAAGGGCAGTTATAGCATGTGGATAAAGGGCAGTTATAGCATGTGGATAAAGGGCAGTTATAGCATGTGGATAAAGGGCAGTTATAGCATGTGGATAAAGGGCAGTAATAGCATGTGGATAAAGGGCAGTAATAGCATGTGGATAAAGGGCAGTTATAGCATGTGGATAAGGGCAGTTATAGCATGTGGATAAAGGGCAGTCATAGCATGTGGATAAAGGGCAGTTATAGCATGTGGATAAAGGGCAGATATAGCATGTGGATAAAGGGCAGTTATAGCATGTGGATAAAGGGCAGTTATAGCATGTGGATAAAGGGCAGTAATAGCATGTGGATAAAGGGCAGTTATAGCATGTGGATAAAGGGCAGTTATAGCATGTGGATAAAGGGCAGTTATAGCATGTGGATAAAGGGCAGTTATAGCATGTGGATAAAGGGCAGTTATAGCATGTGGATAAAGGGCAGTAATAGCATGTGGATAAAGGGCAGTTATAGCATGTGGATAAAGGGCAGTTATAGCATGTGGATAAAGGGCAGTTATAGCATGTGGATAAAGGGCAGATATAGCATGTGGATAAAGGGAAGTTATAGCATGTGGATAAAGGGCAGTTATAGCATGTGGATAAAGGGCAGTTATAGCATGTGGATAAAGGGCAGTTATAGCATGTGGATAAAGGGCAGTTATAGCATGTGGATAAAGGGCAGTTATAGCATGTGGATAAAGGGCAGTTATAGCATGTGGATAAAGGGCAGTTATAGCATGTGGATAAAGGGCAGTTATAGCATGTGGATAAAGGGCAGTTATAGCATGTGGATAAAGGGCAGTTATAGCATGTGGATAAAGGGCAGTTATAGCATGTGGATAAAGGGCAGTTATAGCATGTGGATAAAGGGCAGTTATAGCATGTGGATAAAGGGCAGTTATAGCATGTGGTTATAGCATGTGGATAAAGGGCAGATATAGCATGTGGATAAAGGGCAGTTATAGCATGTGGATAAAGGGCAGTTATAGCATGTGGATAAAGGGCAGTTATAGCATGTGGATAAAGGGCAGTTATAGCATGTGGATAAAGGGCAGTTATAGCATGTGGATAAAGGGCAGTTATAGCATGTGGATAAAGGGCAGTTATAGCATGTGGATAAAGGGCAGTTATAGCATGTGGATAAAGGGCAGTTATAGCATGTGGATAAAGGGCAGTTATAGCATGTGGATAAAGGGCAGTTATAGCATGTGGATAAAGGGCAGTTATAGCATGTGGATAAAGGGCAGTTATAGCATGTGGATAAAGGGCAGTTATAGCATGTGGATAAAGGGCAGTTATAGCATGTGGATAAAGGGCAGTAATAGCATGTGGATAAAGGGCAGTTATAGCATGTGGATAAAGGGCAGTTATAGCATGTGGATAAGGGCAGTTATAGCATGTGGATAAAGTGCAGTTATAGCATGTGGATAAAGGGCAGTTATAGCATGTGGATAAAGGGCAGTTATAGCATGTGGATAAAGGGCAGTTATAGCATGTGGATAAAGGGCAGTTATAGCATGTGGATAAAGGGCAGTTATAGCATGTGGATAAAGGGCAGTCATAGCATGTGGATAAAGGGCAGTCATAGCATGTGGATAAAGGGCAGTTATAGCATGTGGATAAAGGGCAGTTATAGCATGTGGATAAAGGGCAGTTATAGCATGTGGATAAAGGGCAGTAATAGCATGTGGATAAAGGGCAGTCATAGCATGTGGATAAAGGGCAGTCATAGCATGTGGATAAAGGGCAGTCATAGCATGTGGATAAAGGGCAGATATAGCATGTGGATAAAGGGCAGATATAGCATGTGGATAAAGGGCAGTTATAGCATGTGGATAAAGGGCAGTTATAGCATGTGGATAAAGGGCAGTTATAGCATGTGGATAAAGGGCAGTAATAGCATGTGGATAAAGGGCAGTTATAGCATGTGGATAAAGGGCAGTTATAGCATGTGGATAAAGGGCAGTTATAGCATGTGGATAAAGGGCAGTTATAGCATGTGGATAAAGGGCAGTCATAGCATGTGGATAAAGGGCAGTTATAGCATGTGGATAAAGGGCAGTTATAGCATGTGGATAAAGGGCAGTTATAGCATGTGGATAAAGGGCAGTTATAGCATGTGGATAAAGGGCAGTTATAGCATGTGGATAAAGGGCAGTTATAGCATGTGGATAAAGGGCAGTCATAGCATGTGGATAAAGGGCAGTTATAGCATGTGGATAAAGGGCAGTTATAGCATGTGGATAAAGGGCAGTTATAGCATGTGGATAAAGGGCAGTTATAGCATGTGGATAAAGGGCAGTCATAGCATGTGGATAAAGGGCAGTCATAGCATGTGGATAAAGGGCAGTCATAGCATGTGGATAAAGGGCAGATATAGCATGTGGATAAAGGGCAGTTATAGCATGTGGATAAAGGGCAGTTATAGCATGTGGATAAAGGGCAGTTATAGCATGTGGATAAAGGGCAGTTATAGCATGTGGATAAAGGGCAGTTATAGCATGTGGATAAAGGGCAGTTATAGCATGTGGATAAAGGGCAGTTATAGCATGTGGATAAAGGGCAGTAATAGCATGTGGATAAAGGGCAGTTATAGCATGTGGATAAAGGGCAGTTATAGCATGTGGATAAAGGGCAGTTATAGCATGTGGATAAAGGGCAGTTATAGCATGTGGATAAAGGGAAGTTATAGCATGTGGATAAAGGGCAGTTATAGCATGTGGATAAAGGGCAGTTATAGCATGTGGATAAAGGGCAGTTATAGCATGTGGATAAAGGGCAGTTATAGCATGTGGATAAAGGGCAGTTATAGCATGTGGATAAAGGGCAGTTATAGCATGTGGATAAAGGGCAGTAATAGCATGTGGATAAAGGGCAGTTATAGCATGTGGATAAAGGGCAGTTATAGCATGTGGATAAAGGGCAGATATAGCATGTGGATAAAGGGCAGTTATAGCATGTGGATAAAGGGCAGTTATAGCATGTGGATAAAGGGCAGTTATAGCATGTGGATAAAGGGCAGTTATAGCATGTGGATAAAGGGCAGTTATAGCATGTGGTTATAGCATGTGGATAAAGGGCAGATATAGCATGTGGATAAAGGGCAGTTATAGCATGTGGATAAAGGGCAGTTATAGCATGTGGATAAAGGGCAGTTATAGCATGTGGATTAAGGGCAGTTATAGCATGTGGATAAAGGGCAGTTATAGCATGTGGATAAAGGGCAGTTATAGCATGTGGATAAAGGGCAGTTATAGCATGTGGATAAAGGGCAGTAATAGCATGTGGATAAAGGGCAGTTATAGCATGTGGATAAAGGGCAGTTATAGCATGTGGATAAAGGGCAGTTATAGCATGTGGATAAAGGGCAGATATAGCATGTGGATAAAGGGCAGTTATAGCATGTGGATAAAGGGCAGTTATAGCATGTGGATAAAGGGCAGTTATAGCATGTGGATAAAGGGCAGTTATAGCATGTGGATAAAGGGCAGTTATAGCATGTGGATAAAGGGCAGTTATAGCATGTGGATAAAGGGCAGTAATAGCATGTGGATAAAGGGCAGTTATAGCATGTGGATAAGGGCAGTTATAGCATGTGGATAAAGTGCAGTTATAGCATGTGGATAAAGGGCAGTTATAGCATGTGGATAAAGGGCAGTTATAGCATGTGGATAAAGGGCAGTTATAGCATGTGGATAAAGGGCAGTTATAGCATGTGGATAAAGGGCAGTTATAGCATGTGGATAAAGGGCAGTTATAGCATGTGGATAAAGGGCAGTTATAGCATGTGGATAAAGGGCAGTTATAGCATGTGGATAAAGGGCAGTCATAGCATGTGGATAAAGGGCAGTCATAGCATGTGGATAAAGGGCAGTCATAGCATGTGGATAAAGGGCAGTTATAGCATGTGGATAAAGGGCAGTTATAGCATGTGGATAAAGGGCAGTTATAGCATGTGGATAAAGGGCAGTTATAGCATGTGGATAAAGGGCAGTTATAGCATGTGGATAAAGGGCAGTTATAGCATGTGGATAAAGGGCAGTTATAGCATGTGGATAAAGGGCAGTTATAGCATGTGGATAAAGGGCAGTTATCCGAGCCAGAACGCCACTTACTTTGCCACTCATTGTCGATGCACCATCAAATCCTTTCCAGGGGCGTAGCCAGAGCCTTTTGGAGAATACGCCCTAAGGGAGGGTGCGGGAGGGGGTATCCCCCCCCCCCCTCCATCTGGTGGGGGTCCTGGGAAGCACCCCGGGAAAGTTTTGAAATTTGAGTGCAATTTCGGAGGTTTGTGGCTTCATTTGAGCGAGATTTTGGAGGCTTTCGCCTCCATTCATTAAGTGTATTTTTAAAAATAGTGCCTCACCCAATAAAAAAGAAGCACTTTTATTTGTTCACATTCGATTTTCTAGAGTACGCCCGGGCGTACAGGAGTATGCCTGACTACGCCCCTGCTTTCCCTCGCCACATGGTTAGGTCTAGGTTCCATTGCTGTAGGCTTTCAATAAGCTTAACTGTAATAGTTTCGGCATTAGTCTTGGGCAGTTCCACAAAACCAATGAAATCTTCACAGATTTCCTTACCCACAATGTACCGCCTCACTTTGCCTCAGTATCTGTGGCTACGGCATTTGGTATAAATATTACATTGTAGTCATTTGAATTTTCAGAAGTCGATATTATTTTTATTGCTTTTTATTTATTTTTTGCTCTGCAAATTTTAACCGAGGCAGCTGCCTCGGTGTGCCTCAGTGTGGCAGCTGCCTCGGTGTGCCTCAGTGTGGCAGCTGCCTCGGTGTGCCTCAGTGTGGCAGCTGCCAAGGTGTGCCTCAGTGTGGCAGCTGCCAAGGTGTGCCTCAGTGTGGCAGCTGCCTCGGTGTGCCTCAGTGTGGCAGCTGCCTCGGTGTGCCTCAGTGTGGCAGCTGCCTCGGTGTGCCTCAGTGTGGCAGCTGCCTCGGTGTGCCTCAGTGTGGCAGCTGCCTCGGTGTGCCTCAGTGTGGCAGCTGCCTCGGTGTGCCTCAGTGTGGCAGCTGCCTCGGTGTGCCTCAGTGTGGCAGCTGCCTCGGTGTGCCTCAGTGTGGCTACGGCGCTGATTTATGATGAGCACCATACTATAATTCCAAATAAAATGACACTCTGGAGCAGCTATTCGTAATGCTATATATATTACATATTTGTCTGTGATTTATATAGGAAATACTGGGAATAGAAAAGCTATATCTACTCGTTTGCTCTACTGGGAAATATCTCCCAGTAGACGGAACATTGCTCGGCCTTTTCCGTCAGTGGCGGGAACGCCAAATGACGTTCCGATTGTTTTACGGACGTCGTCGTCAGATTCCGCCACTAGGAAATAACGATTACGGAAATTAACGAAGAGTTCCGGTTCCACTTTGTTTGTCAATCGGAACTGCCTCGTCGGATTCCGTCACTCGGGAATCCGACTCGGAGAGTACGCGAGGC
>JAWPHD010018767.1:0-38484 GCA_037043455.1 Cyrtodaria siliqua
TTATATCGGAAGCATATAATTATAAGCAATTATATTATTAAGTGTGAAATTACAGAAAATTTTCACAACTATATTTCAATTTCAAGTTACGCACATAAACAGTTTGATTACAATTTGAACTACTTTTGTATCCGTCACAACAAACATGCACAATCCCGATAAACCTTATTATATCTGCAATGATGCACAATCCCGATAAACCTTATTATATCTGCAATGATGCACAATCCCGATAAACCTTATTATATCTGCAATGAGCAACCAACATACAAATTGATCACAATTAGACCAAGTACATGTGTACTAAATTGCAATCTGAACAAGTACATTAGTACTAAATTACAATTGGACCATGTACATGTGTACTAAATTACAATTATACCAAGTACATGTGTACTAAATTACAATTAGACCACGTACATGTGTACTAAATTACAATTTGAACACATACATGTGTACTAAATTACAATTAGACCACGTACATGTGTACTAAATTACAATTAGACCACGTACATGTGTACTAAATTACAATTAGACCACGTACATGTGTACTAAATTACAATTAGACCACGTACATGTGTACTAAATTACAATTAGACCAAGTACATGTGTACTAAATTACAATTTGAACAAGTACATGTGTACTAAATTACAATTTGAACAAGTACATGTGTACTAAATTACAATAAGACCACGTACATGTGTACTAAATTACAATTAGACCACGTACATGTGTACTAAATTACAATTAGACCACGTACATGTGTACTAAATTACAATTAGACCACGTACATGTGTACTAAATTACAATTAGACCAAGTACATGTGTACTAAATTACAATTTCAACAAGTACATGTGTACTAAATTACAATTAGACCACGTACATGTGTACTAAATTACAATTAGACCAAGTACATGTGTACTAAATTACAATTTGAACAAGTACATGTGTACTAAATTACAATTAGACCACGTACATGTGTACTAAATTACAATTAGACCATGTACATGTGTACTAAATTACAATTAGACCAAGTACATGTGTACTAAATTACAATTTGAACAAGTACATGTGTACTAAATTACAATTTGAACAAGTACATGTGTACTAAATTACAATTAGACCACGTACATGTGTACTAAATTACAATTAGACCACGTACGTGTGTACTAAATTACAATTAGACCACGTACATGTGTACTAAATTACAATTAGACCACGTACATGTGTACTAAATTACAATTAGACCAAGTACATGTGTACTAAATTACAATTTGAACAAGTACATGTGTACTAAATTACAATTTGAACAAGTACATGTGTACTAAATTACAATTAGACCACGTACATGTGTACTAAATTACAATTAGACCACGTACATGTGAACTAAATTACAATTAGACCACGTACATGTGTACTAAATTACAATTAGACCAAGTACATGTGTACTAAATTACAATTTGAACAAGTACATGTGTACTAAATTACAATTAGACCACGTACATGTGTACTAAATATCAATTAGACCACGTACATGTGTACTAAATTACAATTAGACCAAGTACATGTGTACTAAATTACAATTTGAACAAGTACATGTGTACTAAATTACAATTTGAACAAGTACATGTGTACTAAATTACAATTAGACCACGTACATGTGTACTAAATTACAATTAGACCACGTACATGTGTACTAAATTACAATTAGACCACGTACATGTGTACTAAATTACAATTAGACCACGTACATGTGTACTAAATTACAATTTGAACACATACATGTGTACTAAATTACAATTAGACCACGTACATGTGTACTAAATTACAATTAGACCAAGTACATGTGTACTAAATTACAATTTCAACAAGTACATGCATAAATCACATTTCAATTTGACCTAAATACCAATCAAATTTTTTTATAATGTGTGTACTAAATCTCAAATTGAAGGAGTACATGTGTACACAATTACAGTTTGACCTGAAGTCCATGAGTACTTAAATCCCAATTTGGGCAAGTTCATTTGTACTAAAATCAAAGTTTGAACAAGACTAATAGTACATTTTTACTTAATCCCAATTTGAACACGTGCATGTTCTGAATCACAATTTCAATCTGTACATGAATATTAAATTACAATTTGAACTAGTACATGGGTACCAAATCCCAATTTGACCGTATATAACAATTTGACCAAGTACATGATTGAGCCCTAAACTGCAAGTTGGACAAGTGATGGGTTTTTATAAAATGTAATTTAACAAACTACATAGGTATTAAATTACAATTTGAACAAGTATGTCAGAACTAGAGCTGGGATGGGTAGTAATTTTCTACCCGGGTACCCGTGCCACTAGTCCCGCAATTAAATTTATGTTTCCTTTGTTCCAATACCTCTAAAATCATGGCTGCCTCGAATCAGAGTGCCAACAAAAGCCAAGTTTGGCAGTACTTTTCTCCGATTCCGGAGAAACAGAAAACTAAATGCACAATCTGTAATTTGGAACTGAGCTATAGCGGTGGCGGTGATCACAGTCTAAACAAGTACATGTGTAATCCCAATCTAAACAAATACATGTGTAATCCCAATCTAAACAAGTATATGTGTAATCCCAATCTAAACAAGTACATGTGTAATCACAATCGAAACAAGTACATGTGTAATCACAATCCAAACAAGTACATGTGTAATCACAATCCAAACAAGTACATGTGTAATGACAATCCAAACAAGTACACGTGTAATCACAATCCAAACAAGTACATGTGTAATCACAATCTAAACATTTACATGTGTAATCACAATCCAAACAAGTACATGTGTAATCACAATCCAAACAAGTACATGTGTAATCACAATCCAAACAAGTACATGTGTAATCACAATCCAAGCAAGTACATGTGTACTTGAACTACAATTTGAACAAATACACTAGAACTAAATAAAATTTGACACCGTACTCAGCACAAAATCACAGATTGATCAAGTACACTGGTACACAATTATAACTTAACCAGGTACATTCATACTAAATCTTAATTTGACCACGAATATTGGTTCTATATATGTAATTCAATCAAGTAATTGCTATATCAAATAATTTATCTATCTCTATCTATTGACACTGCAACACCCTCTTTCAAAGATTATGTGCAGGTTTCTTTCCTGGGTAGAACCAGTACTACCGGTAAGCAATGCAGATTAATTATCCTACTTTAAGACAAATAACACGGCCATGGCGAGGATCGAACCCACAACCTCTCAATCCAACGCTCTACCACTGAACTGCGCACTCCACTCATATTATTTACAATAATAGTCTAATAATTAGACAATCATTTTTTTAACCTAAAATAAATTTAATTTCTTAAAAGGACACATGGAAATCTTTGAGTTTATGTCATGCATTACAATTAGTACCTCGATTTATTAATACAGTATTATTCAGTCTATATAAATCATTATAATGTGTTCTTATATACATTCACTTGTTTATATACCCATTGACGGGAATTTGTTGATATCCCTTATTTTTTAATAGTTTTATCTTTATATATTTAAATTATTTTTTTTTACTACTTAATTTCTTCATCTTTCGTCGTTTTTTGCGCACAAAATGACCTATTTATGTGATTGATTGAATTGAATTGGATTTTATAGTCGCACCAACAGCTAAGGTCATATGGCGACTTTCCAGCTTCCATTGGTGGAGGAAGACCCCAGGTGCCCCTCCTGGCAATTTTCGTGCACGGGCGGCACCTGGGTAGAACCACCGACGTTCCGCAAGCCAGCTGGATAGCTTCCTCACATAAAGATTCCAAGGCCACTGAGGGATCGAACCTACAGCGGTGAGGGGCAAGTGATTTCAAGTCAGAGACATTAACCACTCGGCCACGGACGCCCCCGACCTATTTATGTGTCGACATGCCGTAAAACACTGTTTAAACCTGCTTGCTTGCATATAATAATTAAATACATGAGTTTTCAAATTTTCTTTGTTATTCAACCAATGTTTAAATATATTACTGGTGCAATATAATCAGCAGATTGCTTTGAACTATTCTTATTATTAATATTAATGTTCGTAAAAATTGGAAGTTATGTAGAAAAACTAATGGGACGCTGGTAGCTTTAAATGGGATGATGCACTATTTTCAAACACAATTTATTTAAAAGGGCTCTGAAAAACTTGCAAAGAACATAAATGGAGGCGGCCATCTTTGAACGATGACATCATCGCGCCTTTAACCATACATGGCATATTGACAAAATGTCTTTTAAAGCAAAGAAAATCACTGCAAATTGATTAAAAATAAATATACAGATGTAAAATGTATAAATTGTATGGTTATTGTTCATTGTTATCGTTCAAAGATGGCTGCCTCCATTTATGTTTCCTTGCAAATTTTCAATAGGTCATATCCCCTTTATTTTTCATGACATTTTGATAATTCTTTCAGCTTTTTTTCAAGTTTTTCAGAGCCCTTTAAAATAAACTTTGTTTGAAAATAATGCATCAACCCCTTTAAAAAAATCTTGATTGCTGTGTGTCCCTTGAATCACTATTGATCAATAAAAACACTAGAATGCATACATAGATCTAACTAATACATATCTCACTGCCTTAAAATGGTGGATGTATTAAATACAAAATATTTTGTAGGATAAATAATAAACATCGTTAATTTTTTGATAAACAAATTACCCGCAATTATAGCAACAACTGGTGCCAGAAAGAGATCGTTATGCCTGATTCAATTCTGAAAAATTGTCTTTATATATTTCCTGCACATTTTTTAAGGTAAAATCTAATGCAAGACTTTGTGCCATTGACATTTTCATTTAATCAAGTACTGATATTGACTAGAATTTATATTTGTCAAACACTGTTGAAACAAGATGTGCAAACGACGCATTGCGGATTGTTAACTTTTACCGCAATAATATAAGATGAAAGGAATAAAACTGGTAAAAGGCATGCCAGTTATGGTTGCGTGTAACAGATGATGACATGTATGCCAAGTTTCAAAGTTTTCTGTCAATAGGTCTTTGAAATATGATTACATCAAAATTTTAACCAAAAAACTAACAAGATGGCACATTATCGAACTCCTTCGAAATCTTACGGTCATATACAATCTGTGCAAGTCTGGTTAAGATTGTTCAAGAAATTTGTCCATTGGGTTAACAACATTGATATAAAGACATTGACAAAGTTTGGTAAACATCAAATACAAAATGAAGGTGCTAGAGTGCAATACCTGGGGCAGGGCCAAATGTGACCTCAGGACTACAGGTAATATATGAGAGCTGTGTGCCTTGTGGTTTCAGAGCAGAAGAATTTTTAAGTTTTTCCCTATACAAGTCTATGTAAAACATGTAACCCTGGGGCGAGGTCAAATGTAACCCCAGGGTCACCATTTGAACAAACTTGGTAAAGGACCATAATCTTATAGTAAATGCAAAATATTAAACCTCTCGCTCTTGCAGTTTCAGAGTTTTTTGTTTTTTTCCTATATAAGTCTATGTTAAACTGTGACCCCTGGGGTGGGACCAAATTTGACACCATGGTCAACATTTGAACAAATTTGGTAGAGGACCATAAGCTTATAACAAATGCAAAATATTAAACCTCTGGCTCTTGCAGTTCCAGAGAAGAAGATTTTTTAAAGTGTTTTTTTATACAAGCCTATGTAAAAATGTGACCCCCGGGGTGGGGCCAAACGTGTCCCCAGGGTCACCATTTGGTAATGGCGGCCATCTTGGACCTCGTTCTGACCTAATTTTAACAATCTAAAAAGCATTCATCTAAGGATCATTCATGTGAAGTTTGGTCAAAATTGGCCAAGCGGTTTCTGAGGAGAAGTCGTTTGAAGAAAATTTAACGATGACGACCGATGGACGACGGACTAAGAGTGATCCCAATAGATC
The DNA here is from genome assembly GCA_037043455.1 of Cyrtodaria siliqua. Lineage (NCBI taxonomy): Eukaryota > Metazoa > Mollusca > Bivalvia > Adapedonta > Hiatellidae > Cyrtodaria > Cyrtodaria siliqua. The sequence continues at coordinate 5,939 of JAWPHD010018767.1, forward strand.
TACTTGAGCCTTCGGCTTAGGTGATCTAAAAAGGGGGATAATTCTGGTAAAGTGCATGACAGAGTTTTGGTTCTTGTCACATATGGTTGTGTACTGATGATAAATATGTAAGTTCAAAATATTTTGGTCAAATGTTATTTAAAATATGACTATACATTTAACATTTTAACTGAACATATTGCTAAGTGAACAAGTGAGACAATTCATGTAACGTATACATGACAGAGTTATGATGCTTGTCATATAACATTGTGTAATGATAATGAACAAATTTGCCAATTTTCAAAGCTTTTGAACACTTCATTTTTGAGAAATGAGTAAAAACAAAAAACAAACACTTGATTAAACAAAATGTCACAACGCGTAGACGGACAAACTGACAGGCAGACGGAAATAACCAAATCATCCGGCTGGATTTGTTCTGCAATCTGGCTAAAAAGATACTTGATTGTGTATCAGTCAAATTCTGTCCTGAAGGTAAATGGAATGAACCGTTATGCACATAGCATGAACAGAGATCACTGACATGTATAATACATGGATAACTTCCATCATATTTTATAGATTATTAAGTAATAATTCACTTGGTAAGACATCATGTTTAGGTAGATCATTAAGTAATAATTCACTTGGTAAGACATTCCATTTACCTTGCCTTACTCTTCCATGGAATACTGCCACGTGTCTGCTTTGTGCCAGACCTCAGGTATTAATATTATTTACTATTAATTAATATTATTAAAATGTAATATTATTCTAATATTAATTATTAAAATTTAAAATTATTCTAATATTAATTAATATGATTTAATTTTAATATTATCATGTAAATAAACCGTTGCAATGATGTAGGTTTCAATGATGTAGGTTTCTAACAATAAACATAAAAAAACATGATTAAATAGAATAAATGCATAAAAGATAATAAAATTAAAACAAGAGGTCAATGACCTTGAAGCTCTACTGATTGATTTTGATTTCAGGAAGTAGTCGCTACAAACTTGTTTTTTGAAAATTTATTTTTAGCCGTGGCGGCCATCTTGAATTTCCGGCTGACCTGAAATTTTGTTAGGATCAATTAGACATCAAGAGCAACATTTCTGTAAAGTTTCATGAAAATCTGCCAAGTAGTTTCAAAGGAGTAGTCGCTACAAGTTTTTACTATATAACTCTATGTAAACAAAGATGGCAGCCATGTTTAATGTCATTCGAAACGATTTTTGACAAGGACCAACATCATGTCATGCTGATCGTTTTAGAAAAAGTCCCATACCAATATCACTTACAGTTTTCAAGAAGTAGTCGCTACAAACTTGTTTTTTGAAAATTTATTTTTAGCCGTGGCGGCCATCTTGAATTTCTGGCCGATCTGAAATTTTGCTAGGAACAATTAGACATCGAGAGCAACATTCCAGTGAAGTTTCATGAAAATCCGTCAAGTAGTTTCAGAGGAGTAGACGCTACAAGTTTTCATTATATAACTCTATGTAAACAAAGATGGCTGCTGGCAGCCATGTTTAACGTCGAATCAAAACGATTTTCGACAAGGACCAACATCATGTCATGCTGATCATTTTAGAAAAAGTCCCATATCAATATCTCTTATAGTTTTCAAGAAGTAGTCGCTACAAACTTATTTATTTTAAATCTATTTTTAGCTGTGGTGGCCATCTTGAATTTCCGGCGAGCCTGAAATTTTTCTAGGATCAACTAGACATCAAGAGCAACATTCCTGCCAAGTTTCATGAACATCCGTCAAGTAGTTTCAGAGAAGTAGTCGCTACAAGTTTTTACTATATAACTCTATGTAACCAAAGATGGCCACTGGCAGCCTTGTTTAAAGTCGAATCAAAATAAGGTTCGACTCGGATCAACAACATGTCATGCTGATCATTTTAGAAAAAGTCCCATATCAATATCACTTATAGTTTTCTAGCAGTAGTCGCTACAAACTTATTTTTAAAAATCTATTTTTAGCTGTGGCGGCCATCTCGAATTTCTGGCTGATCTGAAATTTTGCTAGGATCAATTAGACACCAAGAGCAATGTTCCTGTGAAGTTTCATGAAAATCCGCCAAGTAGTTTCAGAGAAGTAGTCGCTACAAGTTTTTACTATATAACTCTATGTAAACAAAGATGGCCGCTGGCAGCCATGTTTAACGTCGAATCATAACGATTTTTGAGAAGGACCAACACCATGTCATACTGATCATTTTAGAAAAAGTCCCATATCAATATCACTTATAGTTTTCAAGAAGTAGTTGCTACAAACTTGTATTTTAAAAATCTATTTTTAGCTTTGGCGGACATCTTGGATTTCACATCAACATGAATTTTTGCTAGGATCAACTAGACATCATGAGCAACATTTCTGTAAAATTTCATGAATACCCAGCCAGTAGTTTCAGAGGAGTAGTCGCTACAAATAAAAGTTTACGGACGGACAGACATACAGACGGACGACGGACGCCGCACCACGGCATAAGCTCTGCTGATCTCTGATCAGAAGAGCTAATAATACCTATTAATACCGGTGTTTAGTAGGGTTTTGATATATATGTGTTTTTCTTTGGTAACTCGGAACTTAAAATAATAAAGGTATATATACAACAAAATTGTGTGAATTGTGGAATGTATAGTAGAACTAAAATGAAAGTTGTCAATAAACAACTGAAAAAAATATAAAATATAATTTGAAAGCAGACTTAACAGAAAACAACATTAGGAGTTGTATAGATTTTATACAATATCAATCATTTTAAAATGGAATGTTAAACTAAAACTGTGTATGTAAACAATTAATAATCAACAAATTATTGTAAAACATGTAAATGTAGAATACATATTCTAGAATCCTGAATAATCAACCATAACAGAGGGCCTCAAGGTAGGTCAGTATTTATTTATGCTAATTAGCTTACCCTGTAAATAAAGCCTTTACTTACTACAATCTCAAGGTAGGTCAGTATTTATATACGCTAATTAGCTTACTCTGTAAATGAAGTCTTTACATACTAGTAAAGTGCACAGACTGGGTCTCCTAATAACAAAGTGCACAGACTGGGTCTCCTAATAACAAAGTGCACAGACTGGGTCTCCTAATAACAAAGTGCACAGACTGGGTCTCCTAATAACAAAGTGCACAGACTGGGTCTCCTAATAACAACGTTATTAGGACTGTGTTAAATGTCACAATAACCAACTCTCGATATGGAGACAGAAACACAATTAGTATGTGGTATGGAAAGTATGTGGTATGGAAAGAGTTATGGAACATAAACATTATTTTGCTGTTATATTAAGCAAACAAACATTCATCATCTGCCATACAATCATCACAAGAAAATGGTCGTCCTCAGGTATCCATGTATCACAAAATAAATATGTGTTTGTCTTCTTCACCAAATATTCTGATGAATGACCAGGCTTGCCACACAAAAGTAAAACAACCACACTGCTCTAAATACCCTATATATGACATGTATCTTATATATGACATTTATCTTATATCTGACCTGTATTTTATATATGACATGTATCTTATATATGACATGTATCTTATAGTATGATATGTATCTTATATATCTTATATATGACATGTATCTTATATATGACATGTAACTTATATATGACATGTATCTTATAGTATGACATGTATCTTATATATGACATGTATTTTATAGTATGACATGTATCTTATATATGACATGTATCTTATATATGACATGTATCTTATATCACACATATCGTATATGACATGCAGCTTATATGACATGCATCTTATATATTACATGTATCTTATATATGACATGCAGCTTATATGACATGCATCTTATATATGACATGTATCTTATATATGACATGTATCTTATATATGACACATATCTTATAGTATGACATGTATCTTATATATGACATGTATCTTATATCACACATATCTTATATGACATGCATCTTATATGACATGTATCTTATATATGACATGTATCTTATAAAATATTATGTAATGTATCATACAGGGTTTCCCCCAGGGTCATAAGGCATGTCGCATGCAACATGCCTTCCTGGAAAAGAAAGGAAAAACAACATGCCTTCATCAGAGCAACATGCCTTAAGATTTTCTTAATTTGAAGGAATAACAGATTTAAAAGGAGAAAAATAGAATTTCTATGGTGATTCTTGTTCCTTTTGCACCAAAATCATAAAAGTATGTTATTTTGCCATTTTGCCATTAATAGGCACTATTTTTTTCAAGCCCAGTTTGGTAAATGTAAGTCAGAATAACATGCCTTCAAAATTTTCTGGGGGAAACCCTGTCATATATATGACATGTATATTATAGAATGACATGTATCTTATATAGGACATGTATCTTATAGAATAATATGTATCATATATATGACATGTATCTTATAAGCCACATATGAACTAAAGGTCTCCTGCCTATTGTCTTGCAGCTTGCGGGGGCAAAAGCTTAGTATTTGTGGTACCTGCAGTTGACAATGAATTATCTGTCACGGGAATAATGATAAACAAAACATTTTTGAAAATGGGTCAACAAACAAGACACCCACCTTATAACGTTTGTCCCATGTAGACACTTGTCCCATGTAGACAGTAGACACTTGTCCCATGTAGACACTTGTCCCGTGTAGACACTTGTCCCATGTAGACAGTAGACACTTGTCCCATGTAGACACTTGTTCCATGTAGACAGTCGACACTTGTCCCATGTAGACACTTGCCATAGTAACAAAAAAGTGTGTCAGATAAAAGAGATCTGGTTAAGTTCAGAAGAAGAATTAGATTTTCTAATATAACATTTCCACGTTTAAACTGGTACCCGTGGGTATGCTTCTTCCATAATTCAATCAACCTACTTCATTTTCGACCCCGGGACTTCATTTGAACAAATTTAATAGTTCAGGTGTTGGCAATCATTAATAAAGAAAAATAAAGAAAAATAAAGAAAAACTTTCGAAATCTTTTCAATGGTTCTTGAGAATTTTTTTCAGGTTTCAACCTTTTATTTTAATGGCGACCATGTTGGATGTCAATCGTGCTGATCTACTTTTGACAAATTCGAAAGCCATTGTTCTCAGGATCATCCATGTGAAGTTTGGTTAAAATCATTTAAGCAGTTTATAAGGAGAAGTCGTTGAAGCAAAAATTAATGGACAGACAGACAAAAACCAGTCACAATAACTCACTTTGAGCCTTCGGTTCAGGTGAGCTAAAAAAACTAGCCAAAAGTTGTGTTCAGTGCAAAATTCTGTAGCATACATATTCTAGTAATATTTGTGCCCTGGAAGTATACCCTAAAATGGGTTTACTATCATCCAGAACAATTGTTAAATTTGATTCATTGAAAAGCTGGTCATGAAACACAATGTTTGGTGACAAAGATGACGACGATAATGATGATGAATAACTTAACAATAGCCAATATTATTAACATAACACTTTGGCAGCATATACCAACATCAACATACCATTATGGCAGAATATACCAACATCAACATACCATTATGGCAGAATATACCAACATCAACGTACCATTATGGCAGCATATACCAACATCAACATACCATTATGGCAGAATATACCAACATCAACATACCATTATGGCAGAATATATCAACATACCATATTGACAGCATATACCAATATCAGCAAAACATTATGGTAGCATATACCAACATCAACATACCATTTTGGCAGCATATACCAATATCTGCAAACCATATGACGGTAGCATATACCAATATCAACATACCATATTGGCACCATATACCAGCATCAACATACCATTATGGCAGCATATACCAATATCAACATACAATATAATGGCAGTATATTTCAATATCAACATACCATTATTGAAATGTGCATACTAATTAACCCACTGATCAGTGATATGTGCCATCCTTTATTGTAAAATATTAAACAATGAACATTCTTGCTAACAACAAGATATGTGAAAATACATGAGCTGCGGGATGAGGAAATATACACTATCAAGTCAGTGAGATGAATGTTCAGTCAATCAACAGAAATTCTAATTGTAAGACGTATACAACTCTGGCAGCTCATGCTTTTGTTTAATTTATTTCACAACTGGAGTATTCATGCCTATACCCAGATCTGTCTGACATGAGAAAGGGATATCCAGCCCTGTCTGATATGAGAAAGCAGTGGGGTTTATAGCTGAAATTCAGTCATATTCCCATATATTTTTTTTCCCCAATTTTTAGAAAAAAATTTCCCAATTGAAAAAAAAAAAGTTTTGTTTTTATTAAAGTATGCCAATGATTGAGGTTCAAAAGCTTTTAAATGCTGCTGATCTTAGTGTTCAGTGAACAGTATTAAAGATACAATTATGAAAGAAATGCTTTCATATATTTTTCTGAATTTTAGGAAAAATTGCACTAAAATTCCCAATTGTGATGGTATGGGTTATGTTCACAAAATATACAGAAAACAAGAAATATCACAGAAATATCACTGTAAGTGATAAATGCCCCCGAAGTGTCCTTTGACCTCTAAGTATGACCTTGACCTTGGTGGATTTGTGCACGACACCTCATTTGGTTGTGGTGAGCACTTGCGCCAAGTTATTTGAAAATCCAAGCATGCAAAAGTTATTGACTGGACACGATTTGACCTTTGACCTCTAAATGTGAACTTGACATTGGGGCCACAGACCTGGATTTTGTGCGCGACACATCGTCTTGTTGTGGTGAGCACTTGTGCCAAGTTATTTGAAAATCCGTCCATGAATGCCAGAATTATTGATCGGACACAATTTGACTTTTGACCTCCAAGTGTGACCTTGACCTTGAAGACCTGGGTTTTGCGCGTGACACATCGTCTTGTTATGGTGATCACTTGTGCCAAGTTATTTAAAAATCCCTGCAGGGGTTGTGAAGTTAGGGTCCGGACACAAACTTCGGAATGACGGACAGACAGAATCCGGATGGACGGTGCGATTACTATATGCCCCGAAAAAATTTCGGGGGCATATTAAACACTGGAAAGGGACCCAGCCCTGTCTGACATGAGAAAGGGATACCCAGCCCTGTCTGACATGAGAAAGGAATACCCAGCCCTGTCTAACAGGAGAAAGGAATATCCAGCCCTGTCTGACATGAGAAAGGGACACCCAGTCCTGTCTAACATGAGAATGGAACAGACAGCCCTGTCTGACATGAGAGAGATATCATTAGTTATTTGGATTCTTGTCATGGGCTCACATTATCTACCTGGAAATTATATTCCCCCGTGCCATCAGGTGAGAGGGAATATACTTGCCAGGCAGGGAATGTGAGCCCATGTCCCACCAAGAATCCAAAAAACGAATTTATCATATTTAAAGTTGTTACTACTTATATTAAACAAGAGGTCAATGACCTTGAAGCTCTACTGATAGGTTTTTGATAGCTAGATCAGCATTCCTGTGAAGTTTCATGCAAAATCCGTCAAGTAGTTTCAGAGGAGTAGTCGCTACAAGTTTTTATTATATAACTCTATGTAAACAAAGATGGCCGCTGGCGGCCATGTTTAACGTCAAATCAAAATAATTTTTGACAAGGATCAACATCATGTCATACTGATCATTTTAGAAAAAGTCCCCTATCAATATCACTTATAGTTTCCAAGAAGCTTGTATTTTGAACTATTTTTAGCCATGGCGGCCATCTTGAATTTCCGGCCGATCTGAAATTTTGCTAGGATCCATTAGACATCAAGAGCAACATTCCCGCGAAGTTTCATGAAAATCCGTCGAGTAGTTACAGAGGAGTAGTCGCTACAAGTTTTTACTAGATAACTCTATGTAAACAAAGATGGCCGCTGGCGGCCATGTTTAACGTCAAATCAAAACAATTTTTGACAAGGACCAACATCATGTCATGCTAATCATTTTAGAAAAAGTCCCATATCAATAACACTTATAGTTTTCAAGAAGTAGTCGCTACAAACTTGTTTTTTGAAACTCTATTTTTAGCCGTGGTGGCCATCTTGGATTTCACATCAACATGAATTTTTGCTAGGATCAACTAGACTTCATGGGCAACATTTCTGCACAGTTTCATGAAAATCCATTTACAACTTTAAAGCCATTTTATTTTTATGGCGCAATTTCTCCGTAACGTGCTTCTATTTCGTTATTAACACGTGACGTCGCTAAATGTTTACGTTCATGACATCAACGCACTAAACGTCGTCAAATTTGACGGATTAAGATTTTTTTTATTATTTATCATAATGTAGGTGTTATTATCTTTACAATGGCAAACAACACTACTTTAGTATTATGTAAGACTTTTACAGAATTGGCAAAGTAATCTCCGCCATTTTGTTTTTGTGTATTGAAGGTATGAGGCACCCATGAGGAAATCATCAAATGTTCACATCACGAGAAGTAGACATGGGCTCATGTCTACAGTGCATTGACCAATGAAACCCTGAGAATTTTCTTTGCAGCATGACAAACAGCCCTGTCTGACATGTGAAAGGGATACCCAGCCCTGTCTGACATGAGAAAGGGATACCCAGCTCTGTCTGACATGAGAAAGGGATACCCAGCTCTGTCTGACATGAGAAAGCGATATCCAGCCCCGTCTCATATGAAAAATTTCACAACCAGCCCTATCTGACATAGGAAAGGGAGATCCAGCCCTGGGTGACATGAGAAAGAGAGACCCAGCCCTGTCTGACATAAGAAAGTGATACCCAGCCCCGTCTGACATGAGATACGAAAATACAAGAGATAGCTATTAGACCCCGTCCTACACACACAGTAGGTATAGATTCACAGACCCAAACCAACAGCTGTACCATTGTTATGTTTTGACCCACACTCATCAGAGACTTACTTGACAACACACTTTCACATGACGCAGCTCAAATCAACACTAAGTATAATGCTCAGCCTGCAAAAAGGCATCTAACAAAGCTAAAAATGCAAAATAAGCATCTTAGTAGGGAACACAAAATTTCCTAATAAAGTATTTAAACTATACATAATTCTATTTACGTTAAACTCATACTCTAATTGGCTGCCAGTAAGGGCTTTTTCTAGAAAATACTTTAAAACATTGTAATATATTAATCAATGTACACTACTGCTCATATTATGCTTTTAAACACACGTTTTCATACACATGTATCGCTATGTACACTACACATACACAAATCCTTGTATGCGTTCTACACATACATAAAAACGCACATGTACCTGTGCATACATGCAAAATCTGCAAATAAAACATTACAATATTACTAACAATCTGGAACAAATTATTTATAAAACCCCTTTTTATTCATGTCATGTGTTTTAAAATCATTAGTTCATGAAACAGTTTTCTGCTTATCAAGAGTTTATGTTGACCCCTTGCTGGATAGTACATTTGACTGAAAATTGATATCAAGGGTCTGAGTCTTACAGGCGACATCTGGTGTCTTTCGTGGGTCCATGGGCAAGACAATTAATTTATAAGGCCCCGTCCATCAAATGGGAAAGTAAACAGGGCGGTCCCGTGTGCTGGAGTCTGTCCTCCAGGTATGCCAAGTTGAATTGAACCAACACAAAAAATGTTATACAGCGCCAACAGGAATAACCATTCTAGGCCCACCCCCCAGAATGGACCTAGCTAGAATATTCTACCCTGCAGAATCCAGGTATGTGGAAAAACATAGTGTTCAGTAGTATACAACCCTTGAAGAATACTATTGCACTCGGTGTGCCGCCTCGTGCAATAGTACCCTTCTCGGGTCAGTAGTCACTCCCTCTGATAAGTAGTTCTAACCATTGACTTCTAAGGCATTAAATAGTTGTTTTATTATATATCATAAAATAAAACAGTTTTGATATTTACTAATAAAATTAAAATTCGGAGTGTGAGCCGTGTAAACAATGTATCTGCTTCCTTTGTTCATTCAAACAAGCGCGTCACTGACACAGATCGACTATTGCACGGTCACGTGATGCTGCGTCACTGACACAGATCGACTATTGCACGGTCACGTGATGCTGCATCACTGACACAGATGGACTATTGCACGGTCACGTGATGCTGCGTCACTGACACAGATCGACTATTGCATGGTCATGTGACACTGCGTCACTGACACAGATGGACTATTGCATGGTCATGTGACGCTGCATCACTGACACAGATCCACTATTGCACGGTCACGCTTTGCTGTTCTTTAAAAAAAGCGCGTCAAAGACAAAGATGTACTATTGCACGCTAAATTTACTAAAGCACGGTCACATGATGAACTATTGAACGGTTGGCATATTTCCAATGAGAATGGTCAAAACTATTTAATCACACGTGACTGCTTCTAGACCAATGAAAAACGCTTATATTTTATGTTATATAATAATAAATAGTAAGTGTTCCTGGATCCCAGTGTATCCTTCCCCTCTCTCTAGGGTAGACCTAAATAACCTCATGGTTGATGAGAGGTTAAACAACTACCGATAGTTACATGTAACACTAATGGCACCGAGTACAATTTCCCTTCAGATTTACTTTCTTTTATTGTCCTATCACTCTGACAGCTGATATTACTAATGTAATTAAAATATGATCAATTTAAAATTTATTTTGTTGACATCGTAACAAACACAAGCTTCAACTTAAAACTGACGACTACTTTTTAAAATAAATTTGGCACCAAAAGGGTTAAAAAATATTTGAATTATCATTAATTCCATCCTCGTTTAATTAAATGATAAAAATGATATATTCTCTCACTGTTAATTAAATAAATATTTGCTCTGACCAACGTGAAGGGTGATTAAATATAAAATACTTCTTTCAAAATGTCGCACTCTGTGAACTTTCAACATTTCTGATATATAATGAAAGACAAGTATAAAGCAACGTTATATTTTTTTAGCTGCAGTGGCCGAGGGGTTAGCGTACTTGAATCTCAACCCAGAGGTTCCAGTTTCATTTCCCTGTGAGGTCACTCCCTCAGTACTGTTAACACGCAAGGTACTTCCTTCAAAGGGTAAGTAGGGCGCATAAAATGTATGTAGTTTTCACTCTCATAAACCTTCCTTGGAAACAGGTTGCTCAAAACGATAAAACAGGAACTTGCACGAATTTTAATCCTTCGTCATTTAACATTCTTTGGTAAATTCTTCTTTCGGGAATTTAAAAGATTATTTCCGTATTTTCACTGGAATCATTGCACATTGCATGATCCATTTTATTCCCATAATTCACTAAATTTGATTCCAACAGCTTGTTTCATAACACAATAATTATATTATCCAGCATCTGAACTGTTGTATCCCACCACATCCAAGGCCGAACACTCTATTTGTGTTATCATATTTTCTCATCGACAACTCAACAGAAGTTCTTTTTTTACAGCTGAAGTGATGGTATCTGTACACCTATGTTGTATTTTTATTAAGTTAATTTATCATTGGTTAAAACATTTGAAACTGAACATCTTATACGCAGCATCATTTTCATATAAACAGGTGGCTGGACTTTCACTAACGATATATCCACGAATTATATCCACAAATTGATGAAAACATATCATTAATTTACATTCTTTTTTGGGTCTATTTTGACATCCGACATATTGAAAAACATTGTATCCATTTTAAACATAACTTGAAATCATTTTTAACCATAGCTATATCCAATTTAAATAATCGCTCCATCCCTTCGACAACTTCATTATATCCATTTCACACATTTTTTTTATATCCATTCCATTAAGCATATATCCACATCCTTATAATTTAAATTTAAAACACACACATGATGAACAGGAAACAATTTTCATAACCATGGACCTTTTCACAGAAAAAACAACACTTTAATATTCTTCGTAATGATGCATGAACTCATTCCTGCATGGCAATGTCTGCTCTTCACCGCTGAATAAATGTTCCATAAGATTGACTGGTACAAAGTATGTTTGGTTACTCATACACAATTAGTTTCTTTTTTGTTTTTTTGTATCAAATCATATCCTATGCCAAGGTGTGTTATTTTTTTTCAAACTGCATTTTTTTTTTTGCAACAAATGTAAAACATTTCTTCCTTCAGTTCCATTCTTCCATAAATTTGGCTGTTTTATTTTTACAATTTTGGGAACAGCAGTGCTGATACAGTCAAGAAATACATTTCTCGTATATGCAACCTTATGAAGACTGCAGGCCAGCGTTACTCTATGGTTCATCACCCATCGCTCTGTCATTGCTGCTCTGAATGTAGTAGACTTTGTCTCAATTCTGGTCTAATGATATTGAGAACCCTCCTGTATTGTCAGGATGGACCCGTCGACACAACAGAAAGACGTGACAGTTTAGGCTCTATGTCAAGTGACGCTTTATAGGTCTGCTCATCATCCAACAGACGAGTTGTGTCTAACAGGTAGTTAGTAACCTAGAAAAGTTATACACGGTATATATGAAGGCTACACTTATAATACCCAAAGTTTTGCAAATATTTTTGACCGTTTTTGTTTGTGTGAATTAATGCCTTATTATAAGAAAATTGAAGTCCCTATCACGCCATCAACAGGCAAATTTTACAACAGATGTACAACATTGCTAAACCTACTGACGACAGGGTATATATAAATATAACTTAAATATGTTGAGAATCTAAACTCTATAGACACAATATAAACGGTTTTAACCAGCCAGGCCAAACCCCAAACCTGGAGCGCTGAATTAAGAGTTACCAACTCATAATTCATTTTACGCATATTGAATTACGGGTATTTTAAGAACCTGTACTTTTAATCGGCACATATACATTATTATATGACCTGAACACCTGGAATGAGTTTGTATAAACGATTTTGTAGTGTAATTTTGAAGTTACTTGGTGGGTTAGTTTCTTTAATATTGTAACAAGAAATGTCAGAAATTTTGAAGAATGCCCTCGGACATGATAAGCATGTATGCGAACACAGATCGACACCTGCACAATGATTCCATATGCATATGGATAAACATATAAATAAACATGTGCATGTAAGTCAGATGGATGTTGAACTGACAAATAATCTTATGAATGAACATTGATTGATTGATTGAATTGGATTTTATAGTCGCACCAACAGCTAAGGTCATATGGCGACTTTCCAGCTTCCATTGGTGGAGGAAGACCCCAGGTGCCCCTCCGGGCAATTTTCGTGCACGGGCGGGCACCTGAGTAGAACCACCGACGTTCCGCAAGCCAGCTGGATTATGAATGAACATAATAAATAGAAAGATACACATATGGTTCAAGGTTATAATAGCGTAAATGAGTCTCCATTGCCCTTCCATAGTAAAGTTAGAATGTTGACAACCTGTTAAAAACTCAAACCTCGTTAGAATTCTGGGAAACTTACTTTATCATGCAAATAAACATGTCTGCTATTAAACATCAACAAGGAAATAGGGGGTTTAATACCTTCTAAGAAACATTTCTTCAGTTGTATACTAACAACGGGTCAAAGGTCAACACTGTTTTTACCCCTTGCAATTTCATACCCTGTCTACTTTCACTTCTCAAATTTATATCAAAAAATGTCAAAAACATGATGAGCTGCATTTTCAAATATCAACAACATGTCCAGAATACAGTTACAGCCAAAAAATAACAGGAAACTGCACTAAAAACAGTTTTTAAAGAAAAAAAAGATTAGCACTCTTTATTACAGAACTACTTTCGACTGCACCAGGCGAGCACATCCTGTTGATTTAGTGTAATTAGACCTCAATACATTATTATATAGCGGCAGACATACCCTTGGATGGTGTTCTATTCTGTAAGGTGTTGTTTGGAACAAACGTATTTCTCTGATCACATGAGCAATCTGCAAAGTTAACAAAAGCTAGTTGTTAATGCAAGCAAAGTTAACAGAAAATAGTTGTTAATGCAAGCAAAGTTAACAGAAGAGGCCCAAGAGAGCCTGTGGATGCTCTACTGGCTAAAACAGCTCTTATATCAAGGGTTGTATTCATAAAATTCCCATCAGTACTTCTTTTAAAACATTGCAAAAAAAAACACAAAACAACAACACCCACAACAGAAACTTAAACCCTTGACACATGCTTACAGTTTAAACAAGAGGCCCTAGTTCTAATTTGGTAAAAGGTTATTTAGGGACTCGAGTCACAATAATTGTTCAAATAGATTCTGACCGCCTGTGGAGAGGCCCCTTATGCAGGCGGTCAAAATCCATTTAATATAATTGTTGTGCCCCTACTAAATTACAACTAGGGGTTGTTTTTAGTAAAAATAGATGTCTCCCCTACAGGAGAAAGGGCCATAAATCCACCAAAAATCATTCGACCGGAACAAGACAATGATATACGCAACCAAGTTTCGTTGAAAGCCGAATAGTTGTTTAGGAAAACTAAGATCGGATGAAAAATGAAGGCTCTATCGTCTTAACGAGGCAAAAGTTAATGATGGACGACGGACGACGGTCAACTCAGCATCCCATAAGTTCTACCGGCCAAAGGCCAGAAGAGCTTATGGGATGCTGAGTTGTCCATCGTAAAAACAGGTGTCTCCCCCAACTGGGGTAAGGACAATAAATCCACCAAAAATCATTTGACTGGAACATGGTGACGATATGCGTAACTAGGCTTGGTACTGCCCATCTTTACCAAATTTCGCTGAAGTCTGGCCATGGGATCAGGAGAAATGGTCCTGACAAAGTTTGTGTATTAAAAACCCGTAATTGTGTATTAAAGACGTTAAAGGGCCATAGCTCCACCAAAAATCATTCATACGGAACACAGCAACGATATGCACAATTAGGCTTGATACTGATCATCCCTGCCGAGTTACGCTGTAATCGAGCCATGGGTTCAGGAGAACTAGTCTGGACAAAGTTTGTATATAAAAACCTTTAAAGAGCCATAACTCAGCCAAAAATCATTCAACTGGAAAACGACAAAGTTATGTGCAACTACGTTTGATAATGATCATACCTGCCGAGTTTCGCTGACATTCGGCCATGGGTTCAAAAGAACTACTCCGGAGAAAGTTTGTGTAGTAAAACATTTAAAGGGCCATAACTCTGCCAAAACACGGCAATGACATGCGCAACTAGGCTTGGTACTGATCATCCCTGCCAAGTTTCAACGAAATCCATCCAGGGGTTCAGGAGAACTAGTTCGGACAAAGTTTCTGTATAAGGGGCAATAACTCTGCCAAAAATCACTCAACTAGAACATGGCGACAATATGCGCAACTAGGCCTTTTACCGATCATCCGCACAAAATTTTGCTGAAGTCCGGCCATGGGTCCAGGGAAACTAGTCTGAACAAATTTTGCGAGAGACAGACAGACATACAGACAGCAATATGTCTTCTCATCATTCACTTCCTGGGGGGAGACATAATTAAGATGCTCATTTTCTTATGACACCCTCCCCTTACAATGCCAAATGGGTTTCTGACTCACCATTCTCATCTTGGAAAAGTTAATGAGTTTGTCCTCAGTCCAATCGGGCGTACCTTCCTCAATGAACGACAGATCTGTGAGGTACATGCCCAAATATGGTATACAGGGCGGGTCACATCGGTGTAACGCATCTCGCATGTTCTTGAAGCGTCCATCTGATGAAACCAATGTTTGAAGTCGCTCGATCATTTGCTTTGTCTGAAATTGGAAACATTATTGCTTTGGTGTTGCAATACATGGGGTTTCCCATCTGTTATTTCCACATGTTATGAGTTTCTAGAGTTTTGATTGGTTAACGAATAGTAGCTGACATGAGCTGTGTTATTTTTTTTATATCAAAGCACAACAGAGATCACTGATGCCTACAGCAATACATTTTTAATAAGGCAATTGTTTAAATTCCTAACATAGGATGAACCCTTACCATATTTATCAGTAATTTTTTTTTTTGTGTTTGGTGTGAGGTCAAATTTGATTTTTTTGTAAGGTGAGTAGCTAGACCATTTTTTGTCATAGGCAAGGTTGATTGCAATACTGATATATCATTAAAATTGATTTGAAAAGCTTTTTTTTTCTTTTCAGAATTTGTGTCAGGAGCGCAGCTAGACCATTTTCCATCATACAGAAGGTTGATTGCAATACTAACAAATCATTAAAATTGCTTTCAAATGCTTTTCTTTTTTTTTCTTCAAGATTTTCGTACGCAGCTGCCTATCTACATGCTAAAAATTATATTCCCTTTTTTAATGTGTAACTCCGAAGGTAAACAATTTTACAGTCTCAGCAAAATAATGAACACAGTGGGCCATGTCATAACTACTTTGCCAGTGGCCCATCAATAAGGCCGACCTGTTGACTGACCTGTTTTGACAATTTCTCCCACGTTTTTTTCAGTCTGTAGACAGAGCTGTTGACAAAAGCTGCACATATCTGGAGAACCCCGTTGTAGTTATGCATACAGCGACAGATGTCGGCGATGGCTGCCCACTTTTCAATACAGGCCACACGATCTGGTAGATTCTGACGACTCACTATCTCAGAAACGACGAGCCGACTAACCTATAATAATAACAACAGAGCTGTAGATAATGTTTTGACGGCAATGAGTATTTACTCATCAGATTCAAAATGAATGAGTAAAGGGAACCATTCATAGTAAACACTTACTTTAAATAGTTCATGCTTTCAAAATGGAAGTGAATTAATACATTTTAAAAGTAACAACTATTCTGATTAAATGGAAGTTAAGTAAAAACAAAAGAATCATTGTATGACATTAATTAATATTAGACACATGACTGGAAAAATTTTCATCATGTAAATATGGAATAAACTGTTCCACAGTACAAAACATACAAATATAATACTCATGATTTTTAAAAGTTATGAGTTTTTGTTGTAAGTTAATGAGTAATGATACTCAGATTTTTAAAAAAACTGAGGGTTTTTGTAAAGAAAGTATGAGTAACTTACTCAAAAACTCTGCTTATCTACAGCTCTGATAATAATAATAGTAATACAAATGTCTTTATTTACTGAGGATAACATATTTGGCTTACAGATGTCTGACATATTTTCCTCAAACAAAACTTTTTTTACAGTATGTACACACATTTGTTGAAACAATGTTACATCATATGGCATAAAACATTTCTAAAAACAATATTAGAAAACAATATACAATGTGTGCTATTAAAGATGAATAAAAACATGAGCTTTAAAATATGATTAATTACTAAAAATTACTCATATCTGTCTCTAAATATATAGAGAATAATAAATGGGTATTTTCATATCACACTCTATATCAGGCCATTTTTTATTCTATTTATCATATACTTCAGCAATGACTTTGTTGAACTGTGAACTTCAACTAACTTACTACGCAGCGTTTTCCAGGGAGAAAACAATAATATTATCAATAGATGTAATCCCATTGTGATGTGTTCAGGTGCGTCTGTCGCGTAAACTTGTGTAGATCACACAATTTTTTTCTTTCTGAAGTTTGATTTAAAATGAATGCCATTGACCTTGAAATTGTCTAATTCAGAAAATGAATGGTCACAAGTGGGTTATTTTATCCACGGATGATTCTATATCATTTAGTTTAATATAAATTTGTTAAACTCTCGTTATGGTCCGTGTATTACATGCCTTATTTTACTTCTATCTATCATCTCTTTTATTTCATCTTCTTAGCATTACTAGTCAAGTCATTTCCGTAGAGTTATCAAAGATGACAGCTCAGCGTACACATGTAGATGTATCGCTAATAATCTGGCGCGAAAACAGGATGACAAACAGACGACAAACCTTACGAGTGACACATTGTATACAATCGTAACTAATCGGTAATGTCTGTATTATTCCGCTGAAACAGTCATAAGGAACATTCGGTTGTTTCCGTGATATGACTATTTCATGCATGTGATAAAGCTTTATTGCCCGGCAACTAAATCCTGATTGATTTGACTAGCTAGGTCTATGTTGTATCATATATTCAACAGGGAAGTATGTGATAAATGATTTTAATAATTATTATTATAACATTTCGTGATAATTTATTATAAAATAGCTACGTATGAATTTAATTTAAGGAAATCTTGAATAATTCTGGGTGTCGATTTAAACAATCATCATATTAACATGTTTTAGTTTCATATACAATGTGCAAATGTGCAAATGCACTAAATAAGGTCTCCGATTCGTTACGGTTTAATTTTTGTTTATGAAATAGTTTGGTCTGGAAAACTCTCCAGACACAAACTCTCCAGTTCTTGTTGTATAAATCATTACCGTTAATGCATTGGGGGGTAATAGATTTATATGTATAAATTAAAAATAAATGAAATTTTCCCATGGTAGTAAGGGGGATAATTCCTTGACTGCATTAGTTTAAACTTATTTATTTTACATTGATTGTAGCGAAAGCTCTTTGAACTTATTTTAATCACTCTCTATGTCTTCCTGGGTAGAACCAGTACTAAGCAAATGCAGATAAAGTGTCTTGCTCAGGGACGATGCATTGATTACTGAAAAATACTACCGTAAATTTATTTAGTAGCAACTTGTAACAAGCAAATTTATAGAGGAAATTTATTTTTTTCAGTTGAAGATGCAACTTTTTTTCATCAAGTGAGCTCTCAAAACAGTATTCTCATAGATTTTTGTATAAACTTTGATGTTTATTTCACAGAAAATATTTTTACTGATACAACTATCAGCAAATTGAGGTAAGAATAACAACTTTTTGAAGGGAGATAATCACTATAGACAAAGTAGTTCCAAAAACAGTGAAATTTAGTTTGATAAACTGTGGATTACCACTTTTATTTTACTGAGATTATATAAATCACTGGAAAGCATGAAATAAAGTATTTTTTGACATCCAAATCAATTATACAATACTAGAATATGTTTTTGTGTCTCTGACTAAAAGAAATCTTCAAAGTAGCATAACTCCGACAGATATCAATGAACCGGAATCGTTTTAGAATATGTAAAACTAGTCATGATATGGGTACTTCCCAGCAAGTTTGGTTGAAATCCATAAAAAACATTCGGCAAAGAGGAGGTGACAAGGTTTCAGGCCAGACAGACATATGGCCAGACGGACAACTCGGGCAAAAACAATACGTCTTCCTCCTATAAGTTAACTGGATCTATGAATAACAATATGTCTTCCTCCTGTAATTTAATAAGTTAACTGGATCTCTGAATAACAATATGTCTTCCTCCTATAAATTAACTGGATGTATGAATAACAATATGTCTTCCTCCAGTAAGTTAACTGGAGCTATGAATAACAATATGTCTTCCTCCTATAAGTTAACTGGAGCTATGAATAACAATATGTCTTCCTCCTATACATTAACTGGAGCTGTGAATAACAATACGTCTTCCTCCTGTAATTTAACTGGATCTATGAATAACAATATGTCTTCCTCCTATAAGTTAACTGGATCTATGAATAACAATATGTCTTCCTAACCGGAGGCCCCGGGTTCAATCCTCCGTGGTGCCACTGAGTTCCGTCGGTGTGTTCTTGGGCAAGACACTTTCCCTTAGCCTCGTCCGTCGGATGGGGACGTAAACCGGGCGGTCCCGTGTATCGGTCTATCCACCGAGCACGTTAAAGAACCATAGGAATCTATTCGATAATAAGAGTAGGGCAGGTTCCCGGATTCCTATGTATCCTCCCCCTCTCTCTGGGGCAGCTCTTAATAACCTATACTGTGTTGATGAGCCGTTAAACAACATTCAATTCAATTCCTCCTATAAGTTAACTGGATCTATGAATATCAATATGTCTTCCTCCTGTAAGTTAACTGGAGCTATGAATAACAATATGTCTTCCTCCTGTAAGTTAACTGGATCTATGAATAACAATATGTATTCCTCCTGTAAGTTAACTGGAGCTATGAATAACAATATGTCTTCCTCCTATAAGTTAACTGGAGCTATGAATAACAAACTATTAAGATTTTACCTCATTAAATCGTTTACTGACTAGAAGAACATGTGGAGCCTTGTTTGACTTGTCTGGCTTCATCCACGCCTGACCCAGTAGTTCTCTGCAACATAAAATATATATACTTCAAACTTTCATCCCTAAATAAAATGGACTCCTACTTTCCTTTTATTTGGGTTGTACCAAAATGATTTATAAGGCTGAACAGGTTAATTCAGAAAATAGTCTCGGGCAACTGCTGAACCAAGCAAGCAAGATAAAGCTGCAAATTGTTTTACCATATTCAGTGGGTTAGTGGGTACATAATCAGCTGGGTAAACCATCTAAATGTAAAATGAAAGGAAAATGTCTATTCAGTTTCTAATTTAGATTTATTCTTTTAGTTGTAGGATAGCAACATTTCTGAAATTATTGTCCTATAACTGTGATTTTTAAAAATAAATAAAAAATCACCAATATTTACATACTTCTTTGTATCCCTAGAAGTGCCAAACTTTAACAAGTTAACTTATTTGATGATTACATTTTAACTTTTGTCCCTAACATTTGTTATAACATCAAATATTTATATCTCAGTTTATTGTAACAGTATGAATGTTTTGTTTCAAACGCACTTCATATGGGTGGTAAAGAATCATTTTTTCTGAGAGGTGTTGCACTTAGTGCTTCATTTTGCATGAAAAAATGCACCAAATCATTTCATCGCTGCAAAAATGTATGCTTATATGATATATCTTCAAGCCTGGTCAATTTTAAAATAATCTAAAATATATGAGCTGAGAAAACTGAATTTAAACAGAAAATGATTCTTTACTACCGACGAGTTTGTACACCACAATGTACTGTTGCAAAATCAACACCACCGATCCTCACTAGTATGTGGAGTATATACCCTATACCCACAAATAAACGAGTTTAAACTCCAACAATTTTCGCAGAAAACTTGTAATTAAGTGTGTCACATTCAGGGTATATTTGTTGCTTAAAAGCATGCATGGTTAGATATATTTTCACAGAGAACTGAGAAAACTTGTATTTTCATAGCCCTCCTAATAGCTGTTTTTTCTCTCACTTGACATGAAAATAAATTCATGAAAAAAATAGAAATCTTCTTTCTTTATCTTTAAATATGCAACCAGATAATTCAGGTAACATAACAAGTTTTTTGTCTGACTGAATTGACTCCATACCATCAAACATTGTTGACGGAGTCGATTTTTTAGAGGGTACACCTGAATGAAAATTAACTGTCTGATCAAAGGGAAATAAACATTCACTATGATCATGGTTGTGTCCCTTGGAGTAACTAGAAGGGTGTTCCATGGAACACTTGTGTCGCCTGCGGAGTGCTTATTGCAGCAAGTACAATTTTTTTTTAAAGTGTTCAATTTTATGAAAAAGGGCATAAATCTGATAAGGAAGAACTGTATAAAGTTTCATGACCATAGGTCAATATATTGTCAAGTTATGAGCTAGGTTAGGTTGCAGGTTAAAATTTCATGAAAAGGGGCATAACTCTGCCAAAATGACAGTCAGAGTTATTGGACATGAGTAACGACATTCCTTTGCTTAAGATGAAGATGTACGTGAAGTGTCATGAGCGTAGGCCAAATACTTTTCAAGTTAATGCGAGTTATGAGCTTGTTTAGGTTGCAGGTTATAGTTTTATGAAAAGGGGCATAACTCTGCTGAAATGAAAGTCAGAGTTATTGGTCATGGGTAACAATAGTCTGTGTGGCAAGATGAATAAGTGTGTGAAGTTTCATGAACATAGGTCAAATACTTTTCAAATTATGGCCAAGGTTAGGTTACAGGTTAAAGTGTGACGGACAGTCAACAACGACGACGTGATCCTTAAGTGTCTGCCATGCTATGCAGGCGACACAAAAATATATGCATTATGTCCCTGTGGTTAATATATAAAGAATGAACATTATTACTATAATGGTTTATTTCAATCGTATATTTCATAATTTTACATGCTGCGAATATAATAAAACATTTTTCAGTCCTTTTACTATTGTGTAAGTGTGTGTTTAATTAACATGACGCCAGACATCTTCACCCTATTGTTGATGTCAGAGTATACTGACAATGGGTTTTATTATAATACAGTTGCACATGCTATTGTTTGTCGAAGGTATCTTATTGGTTTGATAGGTTAAATGGATAAATGATTGACTGGCGTCATGTTAATTTGTTGGAGAGGTCTCAAGTATACTTACTCGCTTCGTATTGAGGTAAATATTTGATGATCAAGGAACGTTAACTGTTCCGATATGTCTAAAGCTGAGAGGGAATCGAATGAGTCTTTCGATGGCACCTGTAACACAATAAATATTTATAGTAAGGCCAAAAAAAAATAGGTGTGTTTCCTATTGCAAGCTCTAAAAAATATAGGGTGGGCATTCTTTTTTTTTTTTTTTTTTTTTTGGAGCAAGATATTGTATTTATCTCATAAACACCATACAAGTTGATGATACAACTGAAAGTTTATCTATGATGTCAGTTTACATCGATATATTGTGTGATAAATCATTGTTCAGAACAAATCTAAAAAAAAAATATTTTTTTTTTTATTTTTTTTATTTTTTCATAAAAAGTTTTAGGCTCAACCCCTTAAAAATAGGGTCACTCGGGCCACTGGAAACACAGGTATTTTTTTTTTGGCCTAAAAGTAATGCTATTCAAACCTTTTCTTTACCTTATTCTTATTTTCCTTATTACTGTTGACTAACATAAACAATTTGCTGGCACTAAATTGACTAATTATCAACTGCATATCGTGAAATCAGAGAAATAAATTTGAATTTGAAATACAACTTAAAGGCTGGCAAAAAATTGTGATTGATTGATTGATTGATTGATTGAATTGGATTTTATAGTCGCACCAACAGCTAAGGTCATATGGCGACTTTCCAGATTCCTAGGCCCCTGAGGGATCGAACCTACAGTGGTGAGGGGCAAGTGATTTCAAGTCAGAGACGTTAACCACTCAGCCACGGACGTCCCCAAAAAATTGTGAACAAAGGAATAAAATAAATTAGTTTATCATATATATACGCATTTTTGGCCTGCAATATGCACAAAATTACCCTACAATAAGGTCTCGAGAAATGCGCCGTATCATAAATGCATTTAAATAAGCGTTAAAATGGAACCCGGCGAGAAGACGTTAGCGTCAGTGGCTAACAGCTTATTTTACTTAGATGGACTAATTGTTGAGGAAAGGCATCATGAAGTAATGAAACTGACATAGGAGCGTTTGTCAACAAGATGAGGATGGAACTAAATCTACAGAATGCAGACTAAATCTGGCTTAAAATTGTTCACGGAGCGGTTTTGCTCAACTGGTGAGACCAGAGTTACTGAAAGAATTGGCGTCTAGGAGTTCAGTTGGACGGTAGCCTATATTGGACGTTTTTATTCTGAGTATAGTCCGACAAAACTAGCTAGACTCGATAAAATCAGTCCAGGTCATCATCAGCTGGTACTTAATCGAGAAGAGTTATGAGCATCATATTCCTTTAAATAGTTTCAGCATTCAAGGGACAGCTAAAAGAAATGCCCTGAAACAGCAAGCAAAGGGAAATAAAGAAATTGAAATAGGAATGGAAGATTTGAAAAAAGGAACAGAGAATAAACTACCCGGTACAAACAATACAATTAAAGTTAAAACTGTGCTGTGGTTTTCGTTCATTTATTTTTGCTAGATTTATTTTTTATTTTATAAATTAACAGATCAATATATTTTATTTAAAAAAAGAAAGAAAAAAAAGAAGATAAAATCCCAATGAAAATGCGTATATATAAGATAAAAAGATTAAAACATTGGTGGTGCGTTACTGTCTGTCATATCGGCCCGAGACTCCAATATCGGCCTGAAGGCTTAAGCCTGAGGGCCGATATTGGTCGAGGGATAATAACGCACCACCCATGTATTAATCTCTAATTATTTGTCTCAAAGGTGATGAATTGTGTCATATCCACGATATCCACACAAACCTCAGCATGTGCCAGGAGCTTATTGAGATATGAACTGTGTCATATCCATGATATCCACACAAATCTCAGGATGCGCCAGGAGCTTATTGAGATATGAACTGTGTCATATCCATGATATCCACACAAACCTCAGGATGCGCCAGGAGCTTATTGAGATATGAATTGTGTCATATCCATGATATCCACACAAACCTCAGGACGCGCCAGGAGCTTATTGAGATATGAACTGTGTCATATCCATGATATCCACACAAACCTCAGGATGTGCCAGGAGCTTATTGAGATATGAACTGTGTCATATCCATGATATCCACACAAACCTCAGGATGCGCAAGGAGCTTATTGAGATATGAACTGTGTCATATCCATGATATCCACACAAACTTCAGGATGTGCCAGGAGCTTATTGAGATATGAACTGTGTCATATCAACCACATAAACCTCAGGATGTGCCAGGAGCTTATTGAGATATGAACTGTGTCATATCCATGATATCCACACAAACCTCAGGATGCGCCAGGAGTTTATTGAGATATGAACTGTGTCATATCAACCACATAAACCTCAGGATGTGCTAGGAGATTATTGAGATATGAAATGTGTCATATCCACACACACCTCAGGATGTGCCAGGAGCTTATTGAGATATAAACTGTGTCATCTCCATGATAACCACACAAACCTCAGGATGTGCCAGGAGCTTATTGAGATATGAACTGTGTCATAAACATGATATCCACACAAACCTCAGGATGCGCCAGGAGCTTATTGAGATCAGTCTTGGGTTCCGCGGTTTCTTTGGTGATAGTGCGTAGTATGGATGCCCCAACCTTGTGCTCGGCAGGCAGCAGATTACTGTTACACACCATCTCCTCAAGAAAGTCTATCACATTAGCTTTTAACTGTGGGTCACATTCAAAATCCTGAAAATTAAACTATTATTTTAAAGCATATCACAAAAAATTCAAAATGCTGAAAATGTGTTAAAAATTCTATCACATAAGCTTTGAACTGTGGGTTGTATTCAAAATCCTGATTATTAAACTATTTTTAGAAGTCTATCACATTAGATTTTTAACTGTGGGTCACATTCAAAATCCTGAAAATTAACTATTACATTAGCTTTTAACTGTGCATCACATTAAGAAAGAAAAGAAAATTAAACTATTTTTTAAAAGTATTTCCTATTAGTTTTTAATTTCCAGGCCCCCATGTACAGTGGACCTGAAAACTAAACTACTGTAAGTGTTTTGAGACCCAATGATGGTGGCTGCTGTACTAACCTGTGAGTGTTTTGAGACCCAATGATGTTGGCTGCTGTACTAACCTGTGAGTGTTTTGAGACCCAATGATGGTGGCTGCTGTACTAACCTGTGAAAGTTTTGAGACCCAATGATGGTGACTACTGAACGAACCTGTAAAATGTTTAATGGTATTCAGCACTCTCATGGTGACTACTTTACTAACCTGTGAGTGTTTTGAGACCTTATAAGGGTGGCTACTGTACTAACCTGTGATTGTTTTGAGACCCAATGATGGTGGCTACTGTACTAACCTGTGAACGTTTTGAGACCCAATGATGGTGACTGCTGTACTAACCTATGTGTGTTTTGAAACCCAATGATGTTGGCTGCTGTACTAACCTGTGAGCATTTTGAGACCTAATGAGGGTGGCTACTGTACTAACATGTGTGTGTTTTGAGACCCAATGATGGTGGCTACTGTACTAACCTATGTGTGTTTTGAAACCCAATGATGTTGGCTGCTGTACTAACCTGTGAGCATTTTGAGACCTAATGAGGGTGGCTACTGTACTAACATGTGTGTGTTTTGAGACCCAATAATGGTGGCTGCTGTACTAACCTGTGAGTGTTTTGAGACCCAATGATGTTGGCTGCTGTACTAATCTGTGAGAGTTTTGAGAGCCAATGATGGTGGCTGTTGTACTAACCTATGTTTTGAGATCCAATAATGGTGGCTGCTGTACTAACCTATGAGTGTTTTGAGACCCAATGATGTTGGCTGCTGTACTAACCTGTGAGCGTTTTAAAATGTTTGATGGTATTCAGCACTCTCATGGTGGCTACTTTACTAACCTGTGAGTGTTTTGAGACCCAATGAGGGTGGCTACTGTACTAACCTGTGAGTGTTTTGAGACCCAATGATGGTGGCTACTGTACTAACCTGTGAAAGTTTTGAGACCCAATGATGGTGGCTGCTGTACTAACCTATGAGTGTTTTGAGACCCAATGATGTTGGCTGCTGTACTAACCTGTGAGCGTTTTGAGTCAATGATAGTGGCTGTTGTACTAACCTATGTTTTGAGATCCAATGTTGGCTGCTGTACTAACCTGTGAGTGTTTTGAGACCCAATGATGGTGACTACTGAACAAACCTGCGAAATGTTTGATGGTATTCAGCACTCTCATGGTGGCTATTTTATTAACCTGTGAGTGTTTTGAGACCCAATGAAGGTAGCTACTGTACTAACCTGTGAGTGTTTTGAGACCTAATGGTGGTGGCTACTGTACTAACCTGTGAGTGTTTTGAGACCCAATGATAGTGGCTACAGTACCAACCTGTGAGTGTTTTGAGACCCAATGATAGTGGCTACAGTACAAACCTGTGAGTGTTTTGAGACCCAATGATGATGGCTACTGTACTAACCTGTGATTTGAGACCCAATGATAGTGGCTACAGTACCAACCTGTAAGTGTTTTGAGACCCAATGATGATGGCTACTGTTCAAACCTTGGTTTTTAGATCCAAGGGAGGTAGCTACTGTACTAACATGTGAGTGTTTTGAAACCCAATGACAGTGGCTATGGTACCAACCTGTGGGTGTTTTGAGACCCAATCATGATGGATAGTACAAACATGTGAGTGTTTTGAGATCCAATGATAGTGGCCACTGTACTAACATGTGAGTGTGTTGAGACCCAATGATATTGGCTAGTGAACTAACCTGTGAGTGTTCTGTGGCTCAATGATGGTGGCTAGTGTACTAACCTGTGAATGTTTTGAGACCAAATGATAGTGGCTGCTGTACTAACCTGTGAGTGTTTTGAGACCCAATGATGGTGGCTACTGTACTAACCTGTGAGTGTTTTGAGACCAAATGATGGTGGCTGCTGTACTAACCTGTGAGTGTTTTGAGACCCAATGATGGTGGCTAGTGTACTAACCTGTGAATGTTTTGAGACCAAATGATGGTGGCTACTGTACTAACCTGTGAGTGTTTGAGACCCAATGATGGTGGCTAGTGTACTAACCTGTGAGTGTTTTGAGACCCAATGATGGTGACTACTGTACTAACCTGTGAGTGTTTTGAGACCCAATGTTTGATGATATTCAGCACTCTCATGGTGGCTGCTGTACTTATTACAGACTCCCTCTTCTTTAAGAATCGAGGATCTGTAGCTGCTGTTAAATAAAAAATAACAGATTGGGTTTTGAAATATGTCAAACATATGATTATATACATTTCCTCTTACCACATATATGACATATAGCACATGCATTACATCTCACAACATATATGACAGCTAACCACATGTATAGCATAATATTATAACAACATCTACGACAGATAACCATATGTATGACATCTAACTACATGTATGACATCTAACCATATGTATGACGTCTAACCACATGTATGGCATCTATGACATCTAACCACATGTATCAGGTGACTTTGACCTTTAATCATTATGAAGTCATGATGACCTTAACCTTGAACTTATTGACCCAAAATGCATAGGGGCCATCCACTCACCATGGACAGTCTGCCTTTAAACAAGGGTGACTACAAGTTTTTAAAAGTTATTGAGTGGGCCATGTTTTTCTTTATCAGGTTATCAGGTCAAAATATATAGGGGTCATCTTCTCATCATACAGTCTACCTGTAAAGTTTCACCAGACTACAATTCTACAAGAGTTATAGAGAGGAAGGGTTTTTCTTTATCAGGTAATAGTAACCTTGAGCTTGAATTTACTGACCCCAAAATGCATATGGACTGTTCTCTCACCATGGTTTATGTTTTAGGTAAAGTGACAAATCTTAAAGAGTAAGAGCTGGCAAGATTTTTCAATATCAGGTCACGTGTCAGTTGACCTTGACCTCAAACTTATTGACCCCAAAATGTACAGGGGTTGCCCTCTCATCATGGACAACCTACCTGTAAAATTCATGAGTGGCTTTAAATTTTGAAGACAGCGAACGAGGTTGTGTCTACAGACGGACAGACTGAATCCGGTATACACCCACTAAACTTTGTTTTGCAACAAATTATAGTGTTAACAAAACAAAATAATGTGTCTTCCTGAAAATTGTCACTTTTAAGGTTGTTGACAGGATTAACTAGAAATGTCGGATATCCAACTAATGCCCCTGCTAAACACAAAACTTCCAAGTGTGTGACCTTGACCACAAATGTGAAGGAATGTTAAATGAACAACCATAGTAATCAACAAATAAAATATGAAAGTAATTTGTGAAAGCATTTTGAGAATATGAGCAAAAATATAAATTTAACATTTTACTGAAAGCAGACCTAATCACAAAACTTCAAAGTGTGTGACCTTGACCTTGTGGTCGCTGTTGATCAGAAATATGACGGAATGTTTTTGTTCGACGTTAGTAATCAACAGTATACCACCAATTTTGGCAAGTGCAAAATTAATGATGACTCCAACACAAGAAGAACATACCCGAACCAGCACTGAGAAACCTCTGGACACGAGTGGATGATTGTTCTGCTGAGTATGCAGAACCGGCCGTAGCCACCGCAAATGCTGCAGTGGCTGCTGATGAACTGGATCTGGAATATGAAACAGTTTCTTTTATAACTAAAACTATCACTGAAGGCGATGACTACCCCCGCTTTTTTGCTCTAGCCGATGATGAGCAAAATCAAGAAGAATAATAAATGTCTAAAATATCTGTTAATTTCTTAATGAGAAAGAAATTCTAACAAAGGTCCATAATTCTGTAATAAAAAATAATGCAGAATCGAAAATCCATTAATGCAGAGATACATCATATCACATGTGAACTGTGTTTAATAGGTGTAATAACAATCCATAAAAAGTGTTCATTATGGAGTCAATGAATGAATGAATGAATGAATGGTGTTTTACGGCACGCCGACACATAAACAGGTCATATTGTGTGCAAAAATTAATGAAAAATGAAGTATTAATTAAAAATTAATGTAAATATAGAATAAAGGGCCATGATTCTGCAATAAATTAGGCATCAACAATTTGTGATGTAGAAGGACATAAGGTAATCAGTTGTTACGTGTACATGAAGAACAATAAATCTGAAAATGTTTGAGAAAAAATGTGTTAACAGGTCATTGTACAATATTAAAGTGGAAAATTCTAAGTCAAACAAAGGCCACAATTCTAAAATAAATTAATGATGGGTGATGTACAGGGACATAAGGTCATCAGTTGTCATGTGTACATGACCTTTAGGAACAATCAATTTGAAAATGTTTGAGAAAAAATATGTTAACAGGTCATTATACAATATTAAAGTGAAAATTCTAAGTCAAACAAAGGGCCATAATTCTATAATAAATTAGGCAATCAATGATGGGTGATGTAGAGGGACATAAGTTCATCAGTTGTTACGTGTATATGAAGTTTGGGAACAATCCATTTGGAAGTGTTTGAGATATGCAAGTATTAAAAATGTGCTAAGCGATGGGACGCGACGGGATGTGACGCGACTGGACAAAAATGTGTTGACGGGACGGACAACATTGTGAAACTGGGGTATAATTACACTGAATGGCATTTGAAAACCGTACTATCACACTACTAGTAGCCTTGAACAAAGGCTTGTACAAGCTTCAATGGTCTGTGATGATGATTTTATAATAACTTTGAGATGTATGCTTGGAGGTTTGTGAAGACTAGGTGCGTGAATAAGAATAAATGCTATATCTATAAAACATTCCAGTCTTTGCTTATATTGCAGTAAGAGTTTAATGATAATTATTTATAGATTTAATACGCAACCTACCGTCGTTTTGAAGCCCTCGATGACGTGACAACAGCGCCGGCTTTGGCCTGTGGTGGGGAACCATCCGAGTGTGTGGCAAAACTTCCCCGTGGTGTGGTCGTAGTGGACTCGGCGTCTGTACTGACTAATAGTGCATAATTTTCATATTTGGAGATGACCTAGTTACTGTTCCGGACACGACTTATTGCTCCGGACACAGGTATGTGGAAGTTGGAGGAGACATAATTATCTTGCATACCGGACATTTTACCGGGGCTAGATATTTCCATCTCACCTAGAGTCGAGATAAAAGTCACGGGCGCACCAACATCCAGTATGTAGGAAAACATGCAAAAACAAAAAACATCTTTGACCTACTGACCTACAAATCAACAGGCAAATGATCAACCCCAAAACAGATTATATTTTCTAGTCTAATGAGCATAGGAATATTAGACTAAACTTATTTCAATTCCAAACTCAAAAGGTGTATGACAGCCCTGATACAAACATACAAATTTCATCAAGATTAAGATACAACTGAACATGCTCTCTGGAGTGCGTGGTCCAGTGGTAGAGCGCCAAACTCAGAATCGAGAGGTCGTGGGTTCGATCCTCGCCGCGGCCACGTTATTTATCCTTGAGCAAGATAATTAATCCACACTGCTTAGTACTGGTTCTACCCAGGAAGCCATCGAGAGTGATAACTCTAAGTTACAATAACTTGTTTCGCAATCGATGTAAATAAATATGTTTAATATGCTCTCTTATTCTTCAAATGGTCGAGCTAATAGTTAAATATTAAATATACAAAACATGGATAAGCAAAAGCGGACAATGTGAGTTTTATCAGATTCTGTTGTTTCAAACTACTTTAAAGGGGTTGATGCACTATTTTGAAACAAGTTTTATTTTAAAGGGCTCTGAAACAAGAGGCCCAAGAGGGCCTGTGGACGCTCTACTGGCTAACATGGCTCTTATAACAGAAAGTTTTGGGCAAAATACAGCATTTTTAACTTAATCAAGGGCCATAACTAAAGAATCTGGTAAAGTTTGGTAAAGACCAGATGAAAAATGAAGGCCCTACCGTATTAACAAGGCAAAATATAGCATTTTTAACTAAATCAAGAGCCATACATCTCCGTTACTGGTCCGATCTGGCTAGTTTTCGAACTTGGCCAATAGAGCTAAAAAAAAAAAAAAAAATTAAAAAAAAAAATTAAAAAAAAAAAAATTAAAAAAATATTTAAAAAAATAAATAAAAAAAAATACAAATAAATAAATATTAAATTAAAATATTTAAAACCATCTATAAAAAAATAAATAAATTACTAATATAAACAAAGTTTGGCAAAGTGAAGGCCCTATCGTATTAACAAGGGAAATTATAGCATTTTTAACAAAATCAAAGGCCATAACTCCACTGTAACTGTTCCGATCTGGCTGGTTTTCGAACTTGTCCGAGCTTTCATTGACATTAACAATCTGATAAAGTTTGGTAAAGATCAGATGCAAAATGAAGGCCCTATCGTCTTAACGAGGCAAAATATAGCATTTTTAACTAAATCAAGGGCCATAACTCTGCTGTTACTTGTCCGATATGGCTGGTTTTAGAACTTGTCCGAGCTTGCATTCACATTAACAATCTGATAAAGTTGGTAAAGATCGAATGAACAATGAAGTCCCTATCGTCCTGAGGCAAAATATAGCATTTTTAACTAAATCAAGAGCCATAACTCTGCTTTACTGGTCCGATATGGCTGGTTTTCGAACTTGTCCGAGCTTTCATTGATATTAACAATCTGTTCAAGTTTGGTAAAGATCAGATGAAAAATGAAGGCCCTATCGTCTTAACGAGGCAAAATATAGCATTTTTTAACTAAATCAAGGCCATGACTCTGCTGTTACTGATCCGATATGGCTGGTTTTCGAACTTGTCCGAGCTTGCATTAACATTAAAAAACTGATAAAGTTTGGTAAAGATTGAATGAACAATAAAGCCCCTATCGTCCTGAGGCAAAATATAGCATTTTTAACTAATCAAGGGCCATAACTCTGCTGTTACTGGTCCGATATGGCTGGTTTTCAAACTTGTCCGAGCTTTCATTGATATTAACAATCTGTTACAGTTTGGTAAAGATCAGATGAAAAATGAAGGCCCTATCGTCTTAACGAGAAAAAGTTAACGACGACGGACAACTCGCCATCCCATAAGCCTTCAGCCAGTACAGCTAAATATTGAAACAAGAGCTCAATGTCCTTGAAGCTCTACTGATATGTTTTGATAGCTAGATCAGCATTCCTGTTAAGTTTCATGAAAATCTGTCAAGTAGTTTCAGAGGAGTAGTCGCTACAAGTTTTTATTATATAACTCTATCAATGTTAACAAAGATAGCTGCTGGTAGCCATTTTTCATGTTGAATCAAAATAATTTTCAACAAGGACCAACATCATGTCATGCTGATCATTTTAGAAAAAGTCCCATATCAATATAACTTATAGTTTTCAAGAAGTAGTCGCTACAAACTTGTTTTTAAAAAAAATATTTTTAGCTTCGGTGGCCATCTTGGATTTCACATCAACGTGAATTTAAGCTAGGAT